>CAUYON010171799.1:0-12379 GCA_963573935.1 Arctocebus calabarensis
TTTTTTTTTTTTTTTGAGACAGAGCCTCAAGCTGTCACCCTGGGTAGAGTGCCGTGGCATCACAGCTCACAGCAACCTCCAATTCCTGGGCTCAAACGAGTCTCTTGCCTCCGCCTCCCAAGTAGCTGGGACTACAGGCGCCCACCACAACGCCCGGCCATTTTTTGGTTGCAGCTGTCATTGTTGTTTGGCGGGCCCTGGGGCTGGATTCGAATCCGCCAGCTCAGGTGTACGTGGCTGGCGCCTTAGCCCGTTGAGCCACAGGCACCGAGCCTATATATATTTTTTTTAATTTATTTTTTTTTTGGTCTCACTTTGTTGCCCTCGGTAGAGTGCTATAGTGTCACAGCTCACAGCAATCTCCAGCACTTGGGCTTAGGTGCTTCTCTGGTTTCAGCCTCCCGAATAGTTGGGACTACAAGCATCTGCCACAACAACCGGCTATTTTGTGTTTTGTTTTTTGTTTTTTTTTTTGTAGAGACAGAGTCTCACTTTATTGCCCTCTGTAGAGTGCTGTGGGATCACACAGCTCACAGCAACCTCCAACTCCTGGACTTAGGCGATTCACTCGCCTCAGCCTCTTGAGTAGCTGGGACTACAGGCACTTGCCATAACACCTGGCTATTTTTTGGTTCAGTTTGGCGGGGGCTGGGTTTGAACCTGCCACCCTCAGCATTTGGGGCTGGCACCTTACTCACTGAGCCACAGGTGCCGCCCATAACCGTCTATTTTTTAATTGCAGTTTGGCTGGGGCCGGGTTTGAAACCACCACTCTTGGTATATTAGACTGGCACCCTACTTTCCAAGCCACCGGCGCTGTCCAACATTAATATATGTTTATGGAAAATATTGAAGCATATGGTTGACGCAATAGTCCTCTATGACTATATAATGCCTACAAAACATAGTTCTCTCCTCAGAAGTAAAAGACTATTATGGCCTGTATGTCCTTATAGAACATGATATACACATTGAAGGATGTGTATATAAATATCTATACATAATATATTTTATGTTTGTATATATACAAATACATAGTATACCTTTGCAAATTGTGTTTTTAACCTGGATTATTGATTATGTCTTGATGTGTATATAAATATCTATACATAATATATTTTATGTTTGTATATATACAAATACATAGTATACCTTTGCAAATTGTGTTTTTACTGGAGTATTATGTCTTATTTCATAATTGCCTTTTCACTTTACAGTTTATCTTGAAATTCTTTCTTTATCAGTATTTTGTTGATATTTTTAATTACAGGTTAAACTTAGTAGTTAATTTTGAATAGTACATATTACTTTATTTGTCATCACTTGATTTCATGAAGTTTTGAAGATTTTTATAGATCTGCATATATAGTAATTATGAGGGAATCACACACCTTTACAAGTCATTTTTCTATTTTTATTTTTTTTAAGGCAGAAGCAGGTTGGTTTAGCCAAAGATGTAGAAAAATAAACCACTCAAAGAGCACACTTTCTTTCCTTGTTCCTTCCTTGCTACAATTTACATTCTCAGAAGATGGTAAGTAGAAAACAATAAATTAAGCAAATTTTTAGCACATTGTTGTTTCAACATTTTCTTCAGAAATCTTGTTCTTAATTGAAATGATTTGTCATATGAAGTAGCATTTGTTACAGGGTATTTTAAAAGGCTAGGGGATTATAAAACAGGGAAAGTGTGGGTTTTATTCTTGAATTACTTATCCTAGAACACACGTGTTTTGGAGCATGTGTCTAAAACAGTTCTACATACTTAAACCAAATTGTGTGTGTGTATATCTATCTATCTATCTATATCTATATCTATATATATGATAAACATTTAGATATCTAATAATGTTTTGCCTGGTCTAGAACAGACTCAATGTAAAATGAATAAATGTAAGTTTTTCATGAACTGAGAGATTTAGGTGAAGTAATTTTTAAATACTTTGGCAAGATAAGACTTAAATGTTAATATCACTGAATTTATAAATCTTTTTTTATACCATAAATGATAAACTAAATTGGAAGTTTGGTGAAGGATCAGGTATAATTATTCTATGTGTTTCTAGTATATAATAAATATCATTAATGAAGAAATAGCCCAGAACTTGGTTTTGGTTTAGCTTTAAATTCATTTAGCAACCAGAATAACATGTTTGCAATGCTATTAACCCAGAAACAATATTTAGGATCTTTGTTTTCAAGTTTTGTCTGACCTAAATGGCCTGATCCTTATCCAAGAATCCTAAGACTTAACTGCAAAGTGAGAGGGAGGAAATCCCCTGAGTGGGAAATTCTAATTCATGAGCTTTAATTTGTTTTAACTGGCTCCTGTGTTCAATTTGTTAATCCTTGGGGTTTTTTTGATTTGTTTTGTTTTTTGTCTTTCTTTTAGATCCTATTGTTCAAATTGCAATTGATAATTCTAGAAATATTTTATATACACGATCGGAGAAAGGAGTGATACAGGTAAGTATTAATGTTATAGTACCATGTAAAGATTTTTTTTAAATCACCTTTTTTAAGGAATAAGATTTAGTCACTTTGAAACTTTTCCTGTGACCCACGTACTCTTAAACAAAAACCATTCCAAATCACATCTTATGGCCCTTTTTAGGAAATTTTATATCTCTGAATGTTTTGATAACATTTATTAAAAGTACAAAAAGTAAAGGATCCCTAATGAGGAAAAGTTTATTTGTAAAGTTTTATTATTATTATCTGCATAGTATATAATGGTGTTTAAGTGAGAATTTTTTTTTTATGCATAGGTTTATGATTTGGGCCACGATGGACAAGGAATGGGCAGAGTTGCCTCAGTTTCACAGAATGCTATTGTCTCTGCTGCTGGTAACATTGCTAGGTAATGTTAATTTATTTTTTAGGTTTAATTATATTTTTCTGGGTAGTATTTTTTTTTTTTTTTTGAGACAGAGTCTCTCTTTATTGCCCTCAGTAGAGTGCTGTCGCATCACAGCTCACAGCAACCTCCAACTCCTGGGCCCAGGCAATTCTCCTGCCTCAGCCTCCTGAGTAGCTGGGACTACAGGCACCTGCCACAACACCAGGGTATCCTTCTGTTTTGCAGTTTGGCCGAGGCCAGGCTTGAACCCGCCACCTTCAGTATATGGGACTGGCGTCCTACTCGATGAGCCACAGGCGCCGCCCTTTTGGGTAGTATATTAAAATTAAATTATATTTATATTTGAAACAGAGCTGCTAGAGACTCCTAGAAATTCTTCTTTTTATTCTGTTTTTTTGCGGTTTGTTTTTGAGATGATGTCTGTGTGTTTCCTAGGCTGCTCAAACTCCTAAACTCAATTGATCCTCCTCTCAAGCTCCTGAGTAGCTGGGATTACAGACACCTGTCCCCATACCAACTATTTTATTTTATTCTTACATTTGATGGTTTGAAACATAAGGCATTTTGTTTTTACTATGTAATATATAGCTTTACGTATTTTTCCTTGGAATTTTAAGTTAAACTTTAGGTGATCTATCATAGGCTTTATAGGTATCATGATTCAGGCACTATGTATCTGAAAGTTCTCATATAACTTGTAATAGGCCTACATGGTTCAAGTTTAGTTGACTTGATTATTGACATAAGTGCAGAGTATAGAATTTCACAGTTGTCATATCCTCATTTTATTCATGAGGAAATTAGTGCTTAAAACCAACTTAGAAGCCAAATCTTCAGATACTCTCTGCTGTTTGTCTATATCCCAACTGCTTTGACTGCTTTGGTCAGCTGCATACTTTCTTTCCTCAAAATAAAGGCCTCATCTCACATTTTCATCTTTTGTTGTCTATACGTCTAGGTAATTGCTAGAATCAGATGTCATAATGAAAAATCAACATTTTAAAAAGTTTGGCTCTTCAGTAAAAATATTTCTGAAGGCATATATAATTCTAAACATGATGCTTTTTTTTTTCCCCTTAACTTTGTTTTAGAAATTTCTTCAAATCTACAGAAAAATTAAAAGAACAATATGATAAAAACTGTATATCCTTGGCTCGGCACCTGTGGCTCAACGGGCTAAGGTGCCAGCCACATACACCTGAGTCGGCGGGTTCAAATCTGGCCCGGGCCGCCAAACAACAATGACAGCTGCAACCAAAAAAAAAAAACAATAATAAAATAATAGCCAAGCGTTGTGGTGGGGGCCTGTAGTCCCAGCTACTTAGGAGGCGGAGACAGGAGACTCGTTTGAGCCCAGGAATTGGAGGTTGTTGTGAGCTGTGATGGCAGGCATTATCCAGGGTGACAGCTTGAGGCCCTGTCTCAAAAAAAAAAAAAAAAAAAAAAAATTGTATATCCTTTATCTTTATTCACCAATTGTTACATTTTTGCCTCATTTGTTTACTGTCTTTTTTTTTTTTGAGACAGTGCATCAAGCTGTCGCCCTGGGTAGAGTGCTGTCGCCAGCTTAGGTGTATGTGGCTGGCGCATTAGCCACATGAGCCACAGGCGCCGAGCATGTTCACTGTCTTATATATGATATTTAAAATTTGCAGACATCATGACTTTCGTTTATCCTTAAATCTTCAGCTTCCTCTTATATCTCTTTCATAACACAGTACAATGATCATACCTAAGAAAACAAACAGTAATGCTATAATATTATTTGCTAATTGTAGTCCACATTAAAATTGTCCAGTAGTGCCAGAAATCTTATATCTGTTTCTCTTTCCATTTTTTTCCAGTTTCAATCAAAGCTTATGAATTGGTAATTAGTCTCTTTAATATACAACAGCCGCTTCACTATCTTTCCTTTTTCATAATGTTGGTATTTGGGAGGGAAGGGCAGAAAATTATTTACTGACTATTCCAATTTCTGATTCATCTGTTTCTTTATAATTAAATTCTTAGTAATTTTTTTTAGCTAATATTATATAGGTGATGTGAACTTACTGCATTATTTCAGGAGGCACATAATATCAGTTTTCTCACTTGTAAGCACTTGGTTAAGGTAATGTTTACCAAATACCTACATTATAAAGGCTCCCTTGTTAATTAGTACTAATTGTTACAATTATAATTTTGTACTTTGACAACATTTAGTTCCCCATCAGCCATTTACCCAAATCATTTTAGCCTTTTGTAATGATCTATGTTTGAAAATAGGGTTACTCTTAATAACATTAATGTACATAGTATGCATTTAAGAGTTTTTGCCATTCTTTTTTACCATTGTAAAACTTTTTTAAGAAGTTAGTATTAGGATCGGTCCCTGTAGCACAGTGGTTAGCCAGCCACATACACTGAGTCTGGTGGGTTCAAACCTTGCTGGGGCCAGCTAAACCCCAATTGCAACTGCAACGAAAAAGAAAAAAAATAGTTGAGCATTATGGCGGATGCCTATACTCCCAGCTACTTGGGAGGCTGAGGGAAGAGAATTGCTTAAGCCCAAGAATTTGAGGTTGCTGTGAGCTGTGACGCCACATCATTCTACCAAGGGGGGCATAGTGAGACTTTGTCTTAAAAAAAAAAAGTTAGTATTAAATTATTTTAGGATTTGTATATTTAGACACGTAAAAATGCTGATCAAAATGTTTAGTATAATTTAGTATGCACATTTCTTTTTAAAACACACTTTAGTTTTTCTCTTTTTTTTTAGGACCATTGATCGTTCTGTTTTTAAGCCAATTGTTCAAATAGCAGTGATTGAAAATTCTGAATCACTAGACTGTCAGTTATTGGCTGTCACACATGCAGGTATGTTTTATTTATATAGCCGCAATTGTTACAACTTTTGATAATCATTAGATTTGGAAATTTATGACTAGAAATATGTTTTTGCTTCTATATCAGTTGTCAAGCCATATTAATAATTCATAAAATTAAAGATTTTGAAAACTGGACGATTCTGTTTCTGTCTCCTTATTTTATAGATGTAAAACTAGACCTGGAAGGAAGTGGCACACATTTTGTGACAAAGCATGAATGGAGGCATAGGCTCCTTTGACTTGTTATTGCAAGTTCTTTCTACTGAAATTGGTTGATCCACTTCTCAATTCCAAGTGATGTTTTCTTAGGAATCTGTAGTCCAGATGGTAACTTAATACTAGTCAGGAAAGTGATTTGTGGTTTTAACAGAGTTCTAAATGGAATTGCTTCAATAAAGCATGTACATCATCCTTTATTTTGTGTTATTGATGCATAATTTTACCCCATCTTCAGGTGTTAGGTTATATTTCAGTACTTGTCCATTCAGACAACCATTGGCACGACCTAATACACTGACACTAGTTCATGTCCGCTTACCTCCTGGATTCTCAGCATCGTCAACAGTGGAAAAGCCTTCCAAAGTACATAAAGCTCTTTATAATAAAGGTAAGTTCTTAAAATTATAAGACACCTTGAGGCATTTGAAAATGCTGTAATCAATTATCCAATAAAGTTTAGAAGGTTTTTTGTTTTGTTTTTTTTTTTTGACCAGGGCTGGGTCTGTTCCTGCCACCTCCGATATATGGGGCCAGCTCCCTACTCCTGTGAGCCACAGGCACGGCCCTAGGTTTTGGTTTTAGTTCAGTTATTCATTCTTTGTAATAACTTTGGTTTTCTTAAAATTTTTATTTATTTATTTATTTATTTAGAGACAGTCTTACTTCATCCACCTTGGTAGAGTTCTGTGGCGTTCACAGCTCACAGCAACCTCCAGCTCTTGAGCCTATGCATTTCTCCTGCCTCAGCCTCCTGAGTAGCTGGGACCATAGGCACCCGCTACAACACCTGGCCATTTTTTTGTTGCAGTTGGCCAGGGCTGGTCTGGAACCTGGCATCCTCGGTATATGGGGCTGGCGCCCCACTCACTGAGCCACAGGTGCCACCCTATTTTTTTTTTTTTTTTAGATAGAGTCTCAAGCTGTCACCCTGGGTAGAGTGCTCTGACGTCACAGCTCACAGCAACCTCCAACTCCTGGGCTTAAGCAATTCTCTTGCCTCAGCCTCCCAAGTAGCTAGGACTACAGGTGCTGCCACAACGCCCAGCTATTTTTTGTTGTAGTTGTCACCGTTGTCCAGCTGGCCTGGGCCAGGCTTGAACCTGCCATCCTCAGTGTAGGTGGCTGGCACCCTAACCAGTGTGCTATGGGTGCTGAGCCTGTAATAACTTTTATAATATTTCACGCATTTTCAGTTGATGTGTATATAAAAACTTTACCATTTTTTAAGTCAGTTTTAATTTTAGCATGTTGTTAACTTTGCATATGAACTCACTTGTCAAAATCATTACTATATCCAGGTATTAAACTCTTGAACTCTTCTTTTAGAATAGTTAGAAAAACTCAAATGACTTTTTTTTTTTTTTTTTGCAGTTTTTGGCCAGGGCTGGGTTTGAACCCACCATCTCTGGCATATGGGGCCGGCGCCCTACTCCCTTGAGCCACAGGCGCTGCCCTCAAATGACCTTTTTTGATAACTTGCCTACTGATATGAAGAGTTTTGTATCCAACCACACAAAATCTTGATAACGAACTCTTTAGAATACATAAATTCTAGCTAAACATCAAAACTAAAAAAATTTATAAGTACTTTTTCCCACTATGGGAAAGCATTTCCAGAACATTTTTTTCTTTTTCTAATTATTTAAAAAAGCCTTTTATATGCATATTCTGTTTCTTCTAATATTGTCTTGTTCTATAGCCAAATGAAACTTTCCTTTACAAATAGAATTTTGTCAAGTATGTAGTATCATGCACCTTCCCAGTTTGGGTTTTTTTTTTTTTTGGGACAGAGTCTTACTATGTCTCCTTTAGTACATTGCATCATAGCTCAAAACAACCTCAGACTCCTGGAACCACAGGCACCCACCACAATGCCCTGCTATTTTGTTGTTGTTTTAGTTGTCATGGTTGCTTAGCAGGCCTGGGCCAGGCTCAAACCCACCAGCCTTAGTGTATGTGGCCAGCGCCCTACTCACTGAGCTATTGGCGCTGGGCCAGGGATATTGATTTTATACCCTGAGACTTTACTGTATTTCTTGATCACTTCCAGTAGTCTTGTGGTTGAGTCTCTGGGGTTTTCTAAGTATATCAATGTCATTAGCAAAGAGCAAGAGTTCGACTTCCTCTGCCCCCATTTGGATGCCCTGTATATCCTTCTCTTGCCTGACTGTATTAGCTAGAACTTCCAGAACTATGTTGAATAGTAGTGGTGATCGTGGGCATTCTTGTCTGGTTCCAGTTCTAAGTGGAAAAGCTTTCAATTTTACTCCTTTTGGTATGATATTAGCTGTGTGTTTGTCATAGGTGGCTTCAATCAGGTTAAGAAATGTGCCACCTATGCCTATTTTCTTTCTTTCTTTATCTTTCTTTTTTTTTTTTTTGCAGTTTTTGACCAGGGCTGGGTTTGAACCTGCCACCTCTAGCATATGGGGCCAGTGCCCTACTCCTTTGAGCCACAGGCATCGCCTATTTTCTTAAGTGTTCTGGTTAGAAAAGGATGCTGAATTTTATGAAATTGACTTTTCTGCATCTATTGAGAGGATCATATGGTCTTTGTTTTTGCTTCTATTGATATGGTAAATTACATTTATGGATTTGCATATATTAAAACAGTGTTGCATCCCTGGGGTGAAGCCTACTTGATCATGATGGATAATTTTTTTATGTGTGTATAGTTTTTTTTTTTTTTTTTTTGACTGGAGCTGGGTTTGAACCCACGACCTCTGGCATAAGGGGTTGGTGCCCTACTCCTTTGAGCCACAGGTGCTGCCCTATATAATTTTTTTTAATGTGTAGCTGCAATCTATTAGCCAAGATTTTATTGAGTATTTTTGCATCGATATTCATTAGTGAAATTGGCCTGTAGTTCTCCTTTTTAGTTGGGTCCTTTCCTGGTTTTTAGAATCAGGTTGATGTTTCCTTCATAGAATATGTTGTGGAAGGTTCCTTCCTTCTCAGTGTTCTGGAGTAGAATCTACAGTATAGCTAAAAGATCTTCTTAGAAGGTTTGACAGAATTCTTGCGTGAGGCCATCTGGTCTAGGGCTTTTTTATTCTTTCTTCAGTCTCAGTGCTTGTTCAAGAGATCTGTTTCTTCCTGATTAAGTCTAGGGAGATTGTATGATTCTAAGTATTGGCCCATTTCCTCCACACTGTCAAGTTTCTGAGTATAGAGTTTTTTTGTAGTATCAGAAATAATTTCTTGCATCTCTGTGGTATCAGTTGTTATTTACCCCTTTCTGAATGAGGTTAATTAAAGATGTTACTTTTCTGTTTCTAGTTAATATAGCCAGTGGTTTATTGATCTTATTTATATATAGATATTTTGATTTTATTTATATTTTTGAAGAACTGACTTTTTGTTTCATTAATTTTCTGAATGATTCTTTTGTTCTCAATTTCATTTATTTCTGATTTAATTTTGGTTATTTCTTCTGCTAAGTTTGGGATTGGATTGCTATTCCTTTTTCATTTCTTTAAGATGGTTCATTAGGTTATTGATATGTTCTGTTTCTGTTTTTTGAATGTAGGCATCTAATAAGATAAATTTACTTCTTAGAACTGCTTTTGCAGTATCCCACAGGTTTTGGTGGCTTGTGTCTTCATTGTTGTTATGCTCAAGGAAGTTAATGATTTCCTTCTTTATTTCTTCTTGCCCCACTGGCATTCAGGATAAGGTAGTTTAGTTTCCATGCCTTTGTTTAGGGATGAAAATTTTTTTTTGTGGTGGAATTCCACCTTTTATTGCCTTGTGGTCTGAAAAGATATAAGGTATAATGTTAATTCTTTTGATTTTGTTGAGGTTCAGTTTGTATCCTAGGAGATGATCTGTTTTGGAGAATGTTCTGTGGGCTGACGACAAGAATATATATTCCTTAGCTTTGAGGTGGTGCGTACTGTTTATTTCTATTAAGCCCAATTGTTTGAGGGCACGTTTAAGTCCCTTATATCTTGTTTGGTTTCTGTTTAGAGGATCTGTCCAGCTCTGTAATAGGGATATAAAAGTCCCAGCTATTGTGGTGTTAGAGGATATCAGATTGCTCTTACCAATTAAGGTCTGTTTCATTAATCTGGAAGCATTTATGTTTGGTGCATAAATATTTAGAATTGAATGTCCTCTTATTGTATTGTTTCCTTGACCAATATCAAGTGACCCTTTGTTTTATTTTTAATTTTGAGAGATGGGGGCTCTTGCTATGTTGCCCATGATGGCCTCAAACTCGGGCTCAAGTGATCCTCTCATCTCAGCTTGTTGAGTAGCTGGGATTATATGCCTTCACCACTATGTTCAGCTTAAATTATAGTTTTTAAACTGCTATGTGCTAAAATTTAAAACATTTTCTGCCACCTTTTATTTATTTATTTATTTATTTTTTTTTTTTGAGACAGAGCCTCAAGTTGTCACCCTGGATAGAGTTCTGTGGCATCCACAGCTCACTGCAACCTCCAATTCCTGGGCTCAAGCCAGTCTCTTGCCTCCGCCTCCCAAGTAGCTGGGACCACAGGCGCCTGCCACAACGCCCGGCCATTTTTTTTTTTGGTTGCAGCTGTCATTGTTGTTTGTTGGGCCCGGGCTGGATTCGAACCCGCCAGCTCAGGTGTACGTGGCTGGCGCCTTAGCCTGCTGAGCCACAGGCGCCGAGCCTTCTGCCACCTTTATATAATCTAATTTTTCACAAGACTTTTATATGTTTTATTAATTAATTTGATCGCTTCAGCTAAAATCATCCAGTGGACTTAAAACTAATACCACTGAAGTCAATGTAAAGGGAGCAAATTAGCAGGAGGAACTGGATTTGAGTATAGGAGAATATATTTTGAAATGAGGCTGTAATATCAGCTTGGTAAATTGAGGTGATTGTTTTTATAGTACATTTATTTCTGCCACTTCACTAATGCCTTTGTCCATTTTTATTCACGGAGCTTTTGAACAAATCGGGATGTAAATTCTGTTTCATTGAATATCAGGTACCATTTATTGCAACTTAATGGCATTGTTTTGTTTTGTTTTGTTTTTTGAAACAGAGCCTCAAGCTATCACCCTGGATAGAGTGCTGTAGCATCACAGCTCACAGCAACCTCCAACTCCTGGGCTCAAGCGAGTCTCTTGCCTCAGCCTCCCAAGTAGCTAGGACTACAGGCGCCCACCACAATGCCTGGCCATTTTTTGGTTGCAGCCGTCATTGTCGTTTGGTGGGCCCGGGCTGGATTCGAACCCGCCAGCTCAGGTGTATGTGGCTGCTGCCTTAGCCGGTTGAGCCACAGGTGCCGAGCCAACTTAATGGCATTTTTAAAATATACTTAATAGGTTTTTATAAAGTCAATAATTAGGTTGATCAACTCTCTGAATGTAAGATAATTAATTTAGACATGCTAAAATGTGAAAAAAAAGTTTACATGAAAGAAATGCAGTATAAGATCAAGAACACTTAATTGTTCTACCCTACCAATAATTATGTGTTTTCGTTTTTTTTTTTTTTTTCTTTTATGTGGGATAGTCTCAAGCTGTCACCCTGGGTAGTGGGCCATGGCATCACAGCTCACAGCAACCTCATACTCCTGATTTAAGTGATTCTCTTGCCTTAGCCTCCCAAGTAGCTGGGACTATTGGCGTCCGCCACAACACGCGGCTGTTTTTTGATTGTAGTTGTGCCCTAGCCGCTGAGTTACACTCACCAAGCCAACTATGTGTTCTTTTAGGGAACTTTTTATTTTATTTTGTAACTTGTTTGCTTATAAATATTAATGTTTTATATATGTATGTATTAATATTAATAATTTTTGTGAAGGTTATTTGGGATGCACATTATCTGACGTTTGATAAGATTTTATGTATTAAAATTTTAGGTATTCTATTGATGGCAGCCTCGGAAAATGAGGATAATGACATTTTATGGTGTATCAACCACGATACTTTTCCTTTCCAAAGACCAATGATGGAAACCCAGGTAAGTTATCCTGAGATTGCTCAAGAAAATATTTTACAATTTTATTTTATTTTTTATTTTATTTTATTTTTGTTTGTTTGTTTGTTTTATTTTGTTTTGAGACAGAGCCTCAAGCTGTCACCCTGGATAGAGTGCGGTGGCATCACAGCTCACAGCAACCTCCTGGGCTCAAGCGCGTCTCTTGCCTCCGCCTCCCAAGTAGCTGGGACTACAGGCGCCCACCACAACGCCCAGCCATTTTTTGGTTGTAGCCATCATTGTTGTTTGGCGGGCCCAGGCTGGATTCGAACCCGCCAGCTCAGGTGTATGTGGCTGGCGCCTTAGCCCGCCGAGCCAATATTTTACAATTTTTTTTTGTAGAGACAGAGTCTCACTTTATCGCCCTGGGTAGAGTGCCGTGGCGTCACACTGCTCACAGCAACCTCCAGCTCTTGGGCTTAAGCGATTCTCTTGCCTCAGCCTCCCTAGTAGCTGGGACTACAGGCG
>CAUYON010171801.1:0-14315 GCA_963573935.1 Arctocebus calabarensis
CCCCTGGTGGAAGGGACTGTATTCATTTGTTTCCTGGCCAAGGAACCCATACACCTATATATCCTGAGACTAAAGGCCTAAAGGAGGAGATGGGGAAAGACTGGGAGAGAAACGGAGAGAGCTTCTCTCTCCCCACTAGAATTTTCTCCCTCTAACAGGTGCCTTAATGTTTTGTGTATTCTTTTCTTTCTTTTCTGTGAATAAATTCTGTCTTACAAAAAAAAATAATAATAAAAAAATAAAATAAAATAAAATAAAGAGCAGCCTGGCCACCAGATATAGAACCAAGACTGGGCGCCAATGGGGTGGCAGAATCTTTCCCACCTGAGCTGAGGGAGCAGCGTGCAGAAATTCCAATGAATCCCATCAGTCTACACTGTCCCGGGGTCCAGCCTGACTTATTAGCCCAGCATAGGAACGGGGGGGAAGGTGGTTTCCCTAGACTTTTTTACAAAGCATTCTTCCTTGACACAGAAAGAAACGCAAGCTGACATCCCTGCAGGAGCCCACTTTTAAACACTCACCCGTGTTTGTATCTGGTCCTTTGGTGCATTCTGTCACCCACAGCTTTGGAAAACTGCTGCCAGCTCTTCTTCTGGGACAGCTGCCCATCCTTTCAGTGGAGTTGAGTCAGGGTTAAAGACAGCGGTGAATGTCCCTCACTGCCCATTGACTTCAGGGGAACCCTGAGTCACTAACCACTTTCAACTGAAATTTTCTCATTGAGAAATAGGAATAACAAGAATCCTACCTCGGAGGACTCCCACGAGGTTTCAGTGCGTGTGAAGCACACAGCACGGTGCTTACACACCATGCATGGGCCACATGTTCCAGGGGTCAATTGCAGCACTTTTCCCAGTTGTTCACTACTCCCAGGATCAACATCCTTTGCATTGTGACTTCATCATTCTCCTCACCAGAGACATTAGTACTGGGTGTGGATGGCCTGTGATTTCGTTCAGCCAGTGGCACGTGGGCAGAAGGTACAACATGCCCCTACGGACTATGTATTTCCACTCATCCCCTAAGTGCTTCTGCCACTGCCAAGAGAAGGACATGCTTCAGGAAGCCCACTGGTACCCAGATAATGAACGTCTCCTGGGCAGACCTGGATCCAACCACAGCTCAGTCATGCCCAGCAGAGCTTAGCCACGGGGAGCCAGATCCCAGCCAGCCCGCAAACGTGAACAGAAACTGTGTGCGTATTGTTGTACATCACAGTTTTGGGTCAGTCTTAAGTGGCATTATTGTGATAGTAATTTATACTGACCTTGTTCAGGGCCTGGGGATTTCAGCTCATTTAAAGCAGATAAATGAGGCTGGGCGCAATGGCTCACATTTGTAATCCTAGCCCTTTGGGAGGCTGAGGCAGGAGGATCGCTTGAGCCCAAGAGTTTGAGGTTAATGTGAGCTATGACACCACAGCACTCTACTGAGGGTGCATCAGTGACTTCACCTGCTGCACCATTGCATGGACCATTTGTCCCTTATTCATTGTCATTATTGCACACATCACCACACAATGAAACTCCTCCTACATTGCTGTGTTTCCACAGTATTCATAATCATATTTGTAGCTTGCAGAGGACCCCAGGGTTTTGAATAATAATGATAATAATCTTCCCCATTAGTGGTTTTAAGGCCAACTTTTGGAATCAGGAAGGCTTGAAATCAAATCCTCATGTTGCATTTACCCTCTGGATGGCTTTGGTAGAAGTGGCCTCTCCAAGTGTCAGGCCTCCTCATCTGTGCAGAGGGGACATTGCCCGCCCTATCCCAGAACTGTGTGACAAATAGGTGATGGCAGAGGAGAGCCAGGATCCCTTCCCTTCAGCTATTTATGTCGCCTGCCAGGGTCCAACCAGGACCTGGAGGAAGGCGACATTAACGGCCTGGTGGGACCCAGCAGAGAGGTGTCCTGTCTTTCCCAGGGAGGAGGATACTAAGCAGCCACCTGCTGTGCCTGGAAGGGAAATCTCCTCTCCGCGGGGGCGGGTTCGAGCCCCAGGCAGGGCAGGGCCGCACAGGGCTGCCTTTGCCCAGACCCAACTTTCTCTTAGGAGTGAGGCCGAGCGCCTGACTACAAACACGCCCTTTCATGTCCTTCTTACTGGATCCCCAGGCCCCAAGAGGTTTATTCATAAATGACCGTCCAGCCTGGGCTCAACCCGTCCTAATTTCTCCGCTCTTTCACCTCTTACCTCATCCATTTGTGCCTCTATGATGTTAAGTAACATGTTGCCTTGGAATTTTTTTGACCTGTGATTTATGGAAATGTTGGTGCTGGTGCTGACATCTTGCCGAGAATCCCACACAGCAATCTCAGGAAACACGAAGTGTGGGCCCCGAGAACTTGCTGGCAATGCCAGTTCTGGGGCTGTAACCCAGACCCATGGAACCCAAGGGGTGGGGTCCGGCACTCCGAGTTTCACACGCCCTTTGGCACACTCAAGTTGTGCACCTGCTCACTTGAGCTAGAAGGTTGCTTAATGCTGTGGGGTTGAGCTGCCGAGAGTCGGGCCGAACCCCCAGGTTGGCGGGGGCTCCAAGGCACAGAAAGCTCTGTGTACCCGGGGGCCTCTTCTTCCAATGGACACAACGCGCTTCCCGATGTTTTCCTCGAACACCGTCAGCGGGACGAAATCCCAGGTGAGTTGCATCAGCGGCAGATTTCTGAGTTCCCGGCAGGCAAATCCACCTTTGCTCTCCAAGGGAGACAAGGAGGCAAATACGGCTGCAGGCGACCTCCGCTGGGGGGGTCTCAGTGCCGCACAGCCCCCCAGGGCTCCGCGCAGTGCTCTTAGGCCAGTCCCCGCCCCCTGGACTTCTCAGAAGCTGTCATTCCCAATTCAGCTTCATGTTTTTCATCATAAATTGGGAATCAGAATATGATAGCAGAATGCTCGTAGGTGCTGGGAGGATGACATTAGGCCACCATTCTAAGGAAGGGCTAACCTGTTCCCCGGCCTGTATCAGCAGTGAGCCGGCCTCGCTGCCTACGCAGTGCAGGGATTCAATTCAATACCTTCTTGCTCAGTGAAGGAAGGATTCACAGTCTCTGTCTAAGGCAGCTGGAAGACCACCAAAAATACATTCCACTGCTGTTTTGCATGCTCTGACATTCTGAACGATTAAATTACCAGGGAGAGGTCCTGCTTCCTGAGGCGTAATGAAACCCTGAGCAGGTATTTTGTACAGTGGTTTTCTATTTCTGGAATGTCTTCTCTGTTCTCCTCTGTTGTCATTGAGTAGGTGGTTAGTGGGGGAATTAGAGTGACTTAAATTGCTCCCATGGACAGAAGGAGGAAACAGAAGAAATGAGAAGCACGGTTCCTTGGGTAGGATTACAAGACTTGCCACCAGGAAGCATTGCCTGGCAAGACTCAGGGTGGAGTAGTCCACACTGGACTATTGTGACTGCAGTAGGACCAGCTGGAAGAGTTGTCCTCCGTGTCTGTCTGCCCTCCCTCTGCGTGTTGCTGGGAGCGAGCTCCTGAGAGAGAATGTCAAAGCTCATTGTTGGGGGATCTAACTTTATATCTGGCAGGAGCTCATTTCCTTGGCTGAGATGCTTAAAGGAAGAGAGATTGTGTTTTTTTTTACTTAAACTCACAGAAAAAGACAAATCAAACCGGGGGCCATCTAATCACCCAGAGATCTGTCTTCTTCAGGTACCTTTATACCATCAGAAATCAGGTGGCTTTACCCTGCTGTCAATCCCAAGCATTTTACAGGGAGGCTGTCGAGGAACTCTAGGGCAGGTGCATTTGGTGGGAGAAGGGGATTTGGAGGGGGCTCTGAGGCCCTCTCTCCCACAAAGTCCCCTAGCCTGCCAGGGAACAGGGCCACCAGCAGCAGCCTTCTGGAGTTCCTACTTCTGATTTTTGCCCAAGTGGCCTTATTTCCTCTGTAGATGTCACGAACTTACTGTAATAGTCCCTCCCCCATCTCACCTCTCCCCACAGGGCTCTCCAGGTCATTCTGGGGGCTGCATCGTCCTCTATAGCTGCCATTAGGACTTCTCCATGAGGTGAGCTTTTCAGAAAACCCAATATTTAAAAACAGGAACTCACGAGACAGATCAACTGGGGAAGTGGGTGATTATTTGTCCTTGCTATATATAGGAAAGCATCAGTTTGTAACAGAATTATTTTTATATGCCATTTTTTTCCCCAGAGCTCAGAGCAGCCATCCACTCTAATTATGCCTGTATGCATGATTTTTATAGCATCTCCTTTCTCTCCTTGGGGTCAGACATGAACTCTTCCAATTCTCTCTTCTACTGCTTTTGACTTTCCCCAGTGCCTGGCACAGAGCTTGACACTCAGCAAGACCCAACAAAGGACCCTGAGGTTGTTCTCCTGGGTTTGCCAGGAACATGCTGGTCAAACAAACATTTTCCCTTCTTCTCAATGTGGCAAGTGATCAAAGAGCAGGGCAGGTATGTGCATACCGCCTGGCCTTCTCTCTTGGCTAAAATTGAGTGAAGTTGGAAACAGTGTTTGGTATGTGTCTGCACGTGAGCCCATTCCCCTGTGACTTGAAAATAGTCAAAGCGTGCAGCATGAAAAATATCTGGGACCAAAGGAAGAGAGAGCTCTGAGCTTTCCCACTGTCTGGCTTCTACCTCTTGCCTTAAGTCTGATGAATTTGGCTTTGATGGAGTCTTACGCCTGGATCTAAGGAGAGTTATTTACAAATAAGCCAATGTTGAGGACTGTGTGGATTCAGCTGCAAGCCATAGGCTGCTTGGCTGGGTCCAGGCTCTCTGGACTTGGTGCCTGTGGCCTCTCTCCAGCCTTATCCCCCAGGGAGTCTAGAACACAGCCCTGTGCCTCTGCCTCTGCCCAAACTGTTGCCCACCAGCCCGTTAATGTTGCCTTCCTCCAGGACCTGGTTGGACCCTGGGAGGCGACATTAATAGCTGAAGGGAAGGGATCCTGATTCTCCTCTGCTATCACCTACATTTCTGGAAAGCCCTGAGGTCAGGGACTAAAGAATAGATTGGAGATCTGATTCTTGTCTTAGCCAAAGGATTTCACCCATGTCATTCCCTCTGAATGGAAATCTCTTTGCCCTGGACCTCTTGGTGAACTCCTAGTCATCCCTCAAAACTCAGCTCAGGCACTCTGGCTTTGGGAGGCAATCCTTAGCACCTGGGCTGGACTGCCTCGGACTTCCATTGTACTTTTGCTCTGCTGGGTGTGGACTTCATGCCATTTATGAGACCAAATGACAGGACCAAAATTCTCAGGCTGCTGCTGCGTCCTGTCTTCTCAGAGGCTGAGGAGGCTCTTTCCCTGGGTCCCACCAGGCTGTGGCTCACGTGGCTGGAGGTGTCTCCTACTGAATTAACCCTTTCTCTTCTGTGACATAGAACCAAAGGCTAGGGAGAGGAAGCTGAAGAGATGGAAGGAAAGAGGATGTTAGGAAAGGCATGTGGAGTTGGGTCAGAAAGATATCTTTCCTGCGAGAGCAGAGGAAAAATTGCTAAGTCAAGTCCATTTTCTGGGGAGGTTCCTGGGCAGCTCAGGCTGTGAGGATGCGAAAAGATAAGAGAAGGAGGTTGTATCAAGGGTAACCCTGGCCTGGCCGTGGAGTTCTGCATAGAGTGTGAAAACACAAGAACTCAAACTGTTCCGAAATATCAGTTCACTGGATCCTTGATCGTTGCTGGGGCTGGACAGTGTGCATCTGCTTTGGTGGGGTCTCATCTTCATCTGGAACTGAGCGGGGCAGGTGCTAGATGCCCATCGTGCCAGAGGGTGGCAGAATGCGGCAGGGGCTGACAGGTTCACTGGGGGGAAGGCAAATCAAACACCCCACCAAGCCTCCCTGCACTGAATTCCAGCCGCACAGCGCTGACCTTGGCTGGGAGCCCATCACTTACCAGCCCCCCCAGGCCTCTGGGGTCTGGCTAATTAAAGACACGGTTACTCAGTTCACCCCCAAGTCACTATTTAAGGAAGTAGAATCATGCATTCCTATGAGACCTCTGACCCCACACTTCAAGCAAACAATGCTAGGGCTTGTTCAGTGGCTGTGCGTGCAGAACTGTGCAGGCCCCTCAGCTGGCTCAGCTGCTGGACTGTCCCTCCATCAACGCCCTCCTCTCTCCCTCTCCCCAAGGGCCCAGGACCTAGTGACAACCCCTCCCTAGCCCTCCTGCCAGGGCAACTCCTGCATTTTCTCAGCATACTCAGAGTCACACAGCTGACTCAGAAAAAAGCACCGACAATCTTCTTTTAGATTTCAAGTAGCAGCAACTGGGAGCACTTGGAATTTTTCCAGTTATTTTTTAAGAGTAAAGAAAAACATGATTTTTGATCAACACACTCTTATTGAATCTGCTCTATGCCGGGCCCTGTGCTAAGGATTGGAATGAGCAATGAATAAAATATAACCCCTGCCTGCAAAGAATATCTAGTCTTGCAGAAGAAACAGGCATATAAACAAACAAATGACACCAATATGGAGTAATTGTAAAGGCAGAGTTAAGTACTATACACAGGACAGAGTAGGTGGCAGCGACCTTTAACTGGTAGGGGGGAAAAGGTACACCAGAAGGTGGGAAATATAAAGCGGGTTTTGAGGAGTGAATAGGAGTTCATAAAGTAACCTAATGAGGGAAGAACATTTCTAACAAGGGCAAAGCATAGTCAGAGTTGTTAGATCACAGAGAAATAGGTTGGATGTGCTGGTTCCAGGAGGTCTCAAACTTTTCTAATAAAGAACTCATAATACCAGATTAAAGAGAATGAATGGGTGGTCTGAAACAGCCAGTGCAGTCACGAAATGTCTTAGCTATTTATTTTTATTTAATGATGCAAATTATGCATCATGGTTTATAATATTCTCATGTGTTGTGATAGCGAGATTTTGTTTTAAGTTTGTCTCCAGTTCCCTTTACCTTACCTGTCTTCCTGTCTTGAAGATCACTAGTGTGACCAGTGGAAGCTGGTCAAGCAGGTGGAGAGTGAGCGGAATGGTGCCTGACCTGCAGAAGCCAGCATTCGGAGGGATGCCCAGCCCCGCACGCAGCTGACAGTCCGTCAGGGGTAGGGAGCCATGTGAGGTTTTAAAAAGCCATCTCAAATGGGCGGCACCTGTGGCTCAAAGGAGTAGGGCACTGGCCCCATATGCTGGAGGTGGTGGGTTCAAACCCAGCCCAGGCCAAAAACTGCAAAAAAAAAAAAAGCCAGTTCAAACGAAAGGCATTGATTCCCTAATCCCAATGCCCATTTAGACCCAAGACCAATTAAGTGGTGTCCAGGCCTGAGAGTGATTCCAAAGGACCGTGCAGTCTGTGAGATGGTGGGTGGGGTCAGCTTGGTGCTCAGCCCCAGACGCCCATGAGGATCCCTTGGTGTTGTGTCTGGGGAGACTTACACCTGTGGTAGGGATGCCCTGCCCCCAGGCAGGTAGATCAGAGCGTCCAGGCCTGGGGCCTGCAGCGGCATGGCCCTGAGGCCTGGAGAAGGAGCCATCCTGGCCCAGTGCCCTGGGGCATCTTCCTGGACAGTTTCCAAATCCCAGATCTGCAGGAGTTGTCAGGATTGTCCCCTGAGTGGGGACCAGGACACAGATACCCACAAAATTTAGTGACTATTGCCTTTGAAATCATCCCAAAGCCTGTGGCTACCACAGTTCCAGCAGAGGGGCCTGGGTCACTCCCTGAGCACTGCTTTTTGCAGGAGAGGTGGCCACCCCAATGGTGCTGACAACTGAATTTGGACGGGTCACCTTGAATGCAGGACGCACACGGGCCCCTGGGCTACTGATTGTCCACCACTGAACCTGCCTGAGTGGCACAAGTGGTTCTGCATGGCCCTCGCCCCTGTGTTGGGATCATCCTGAAGTCTGCAGCCTGCACGTCCACCACCCAACCCAGCAGGGCTCCGCAGTGTCCCCAGGCTCCTTAACACTAAGGGACACTGCCGTGGCAAAGTCACCCCATCCCTGTCAGCTCAGGCTGCACCTGATGAGACTAGCAATTTGCAAGAGCAGGCTTGCTCTTCTCTCTCTGCACTCTGTGTGCCCCGTGCTGGTGGCACTGAGTGGCAGGCAGCGGCGCAGTGCCCCCAAACGAGATCAGTTTCCAGGAAGGCAGTAATTACTGGCTGACCAGTGGAGAACACAATGGGAAGAAAGAAACCTCAAAGATTCACATTGCAGGACAAGAACTATCCTCGGCTCTTGCATTGCAGGGAAAGCTTGATGCTCACTGTCAAGGAGGAAGCACCCCAATGGCCTCAGAGAGAGTCATGGGGAGCCGATACGCACCTTGAACAGCCTGGCCGTTAACAATGAAACAACCCTTAAATTAATGGTATTAGGGGAAAGTACAACTAGGTCTATTCTTCACTACAAACCAGTCCCGAGAGCATTGTTGTCATCTTCCTCTTACAGCATCAGTTAAGAAATTAACCGGGAGTGGTGCACTCCACCATAAAGAGATTATGGCCAGACCCTGCGAAGAATCTTCATAAGCATCAGCTTGGCAATAAACAAATACATCAGTAATTCTTGTCTACCTATTCTAGTTTTTCTTCAATGTATCACTTACCTTTATATGGGCCCATGGATTTATAATACATTTTGTAATCAACTCGTCGTTACAGGCAAGAGCCTCAGTGAATAAAGTTTGCCCAGGCCCTGCACATGCTAGGGGTAACCTTGCTCGGTATCTTGGGTACTTGTCCTCAAAAGCTCCCAGGTGATTCCAGTTTTGTACCCAGGGTTGAGGGTCCCTATGCCAGAAGCAAGCAGGTGGATGTCCACATCGCTGGTTTCAGCCACTAATAGAGAAGGGCTATCAAGAGGGAGTGTTATGGGCTGAATTATATCCCCCTAAAATTCATATGTTGAAGTGCAAACCCCAGTACCTCAGAAAGTGACCTTGTGTGGAAACAGGGTCATGGCAGATACACAGATGGTCCTCACTCCCCTTCATTCTCTTGCTCATTTCAACCTGTCAGGCCAAAAAGAGATAATTGCATTAAGTCACCTGGTAATTTAAATGTTCCCCTTAAAGTAGCCATTCTCTTTAATCAATTAAAAACCAAGGAACTGGACTCAACACAAGAGATTCTGGGTGCAAAAGGAACTTTCCTGCAGGCCCTAATTAGGCTCCCTGTTAAAGGAACCCATGGGACGCCCTGGGGTCCCTGAACTACAGTAGCCTGTGTCTCCCAGCAGACGCTGAGTCCTTCGAAGGTGAGGACTCTGCCCCTCATGCCTCACCATGGCCCCTCTCCGTGACTATTTAATTGAATGCTCCCACCCACCTCCCGCCCCCGGACCAGAGATTAGTCTTCTTGACCTGGTTATGCATGGGAGGCAGGAACAAGGACTCAACCAAGAGCTCTCAGACTCCCTGGGATGCAGCAAGAGGGTAGGAACTGGGCAACTCCGCAAGACACTTGTGGCACTTCTCAGGGTCACACAAACCAGATAAAAGACAAAGAGAAATTTAATTAGGGTCAGTAAAGGGAAATTGGGAGGTCGCACCTAGAAATAGATTTTTACTTTTGATGATATGAATAGAACGTGGGACCTCTTTGGTTCTTTTGACCTATGAAAGTATGTCTTTTTTTTTTTTTTTCTTTTTTTGAGACACAGTCTCACTCTGTCACCCTGAGTAGAGTGTTGTGGCATCATAACTCACAGCAACCTCACACTCCTGGGCTCAAGCCATCTTCTTGCCTCAGCCTTCCCAATAGCTAGGACTACAGGTACCCACAATGCCTGGCTAGTTTTTCTATTTTTAGTTGAGACTAAGGTCTCACTCTTGTTTAGGCTGGTCTCAAAGTTCTGAGCTCAGGCAATCCACCCACCTCAGCCTCCAAAGTGCTAGGATTATAGGTATGAGCCACTGTGCACAGCTGAAAATAATTTTCTGATTGAAGCCCTTGAGACTCACCATCTGCCCTCTCTAGCAAATCTAAAGAGCTTTAGATAAGGCTCTTTTTAAAAAAATGGAAAAGAAATCAATTAGCATCTTCCATCCTGACAGTACTTCTTGAGTCCTCTCATACTCTGAGGACTTTTCAGTGGGTAAAGTTGGAGGAAAAAAATAAAACGACTCAAACTTGAAGTTGTTCAGTTCAAGTGAGCTGCATTTTCCAACTCTCTGGTGGGTTGCCCGTCCAAATCAACCCCTTGTCCTCTAGTTCCCTAGAAATGCCCTTGTACAAAAAGTCACCAACACGTGGTGCGTTCTGAGCGAGCCCTCGCTCCTCTGCTGGCTGCACCAATCCCGACTGCTGAGAGGAAGTTTGAGATCATGCAAAGAAAATTCACTCTAGTCCCCACTGGCGGCTCTGAAAAGCCATCTTTGCATTGTTCCTGGGTCCAACCACCTCCGCCGCTGCGGACTCCGTCAGCTTTATCGCCAGGGTCCCCGAACTCTCGCTTTCTTTTCCATCCCCCGCATCGGATCACCGACGTGCCCACCATGTCAGACACAGCGGTGGACACCAGCTCCGAGATCACCACCAAGGTGAGGCTGGACGCCGCCCGCCCCCTCGGGGTTCGCGCACCGCCGCCGAGGCAGTGTTTGGCGCGCAACCCTGGTTTGCCCTAAACCCGCTCCTGCTCCATCCTTCGAGGAGTCCGCCCGCCGGCAGCGCAGTGCCCCGGCAGCCCACTCTTTGTCTGTGCGGAGGAGGGGGCGGGAAGCGCCGCGGGCAGACGTGAAGCCGGTCGGGGAGTGGGCCGGGCGCCCTCGGGGCTAGGGGTGGGCGCGGAGGCTGTCGGTAGCCCTGAAAGTAGTTGTTTGTGACCGGTTTGTGTGGCAGCAGGAGGAGAGGGGCTGGTCTGGGAGGTCTTTGGCCGGCCGGGCGCACAGGAATAACTTTGAAACTCGAGCGCGTAGAGAATCGGAAGTGTTGGGGGCTCGTGTGCGGGCGCGGGCCGGCTCCGGGAAGTGGCGGCTAGCGCCCGCGGGCCGCCCTGCTCTTTGTTCGGTGCCGGTCTCCGGGTTTCGCGCCCCGCAGCGGGCCCAAGATCGTTTATCTGGACTAAGCTCTGGTAAGGCGGAAGGAATGGCCGGCCGGCTAGTCGCGAAGACGATTGTGTCCGCGGAGGTGTGACGGTTCTCTCCGTCCTGGGTGCCCTCCGGGAGAACGCTGGCAGTGGTCACCCAGCTCAAGTATTCACCGGCGCTGCCGGGCTTGGCTGCGACGGCGGTGAGCCCACGCACCGGAGAAGCAGGAGAGAAAGTGAAGCCGCGGCGACGGTGGGAGGTCCCCGCGGGTGTCCGGGCGCACCGTGTGCGCGACAGCTCGTGGGGCGGCGCGGGCCAACACTGCGGCTGTCCGGTGGCGGGGCTGAGTTGGGGGTGTGCCCGGGGCGCTGTACCAAGTTAACTGCTCCCGGTTCTGAGGTCCTGCGCCGCTGCGCTCCTGGTCCCTGCAGGGAGTCGGTCCCGCTACTCTCACTAGGTAGCGTCTCCGTCCTCGGAGGACATGACAGACGAACTGGGATTTTTCCCCTTTATTTTCGGCCGTGTTCTTCCTTATTTAGGTCTCTGTGGGGATCAGCGCGTGTCACCTTGGCGTCTCCTTTACCCTTGTGCCCCTGGCGTCACCTCCGGCTCTCTCAGGGGCTACTCCCCTGGAGGACGGAGCTCGAGATCTGGGTCTCGGTAAGGGCCTCTCGGCGGCCCACTCTAGACGCGAACCAGTTTGGTTTGGTGTTTGCGTCCGCCTTCCTTTTCTTTCAGGGTGATTTCCCACGGGGCGACGAATAGCCCCGAGAAACGCGTCCCAGACGGTTTTATGCCGCGGAACTGAAACAACCTCACGGACTGTGGGGATGCCTCCTCCGGGACTTTGCCCGCCAAATGCAGAGATGCAGGCCTATGCGTCTCGCTTGCCAGAGTGGCGGCAGGGGGCGTCGAGAGGCCAGCAGACTGTGTGCAACTCCCACGCTTAGCAAACTGAATGCCGCTCAAGGGCCCGGAGTCCCCAGGGCCAGGGGACTCACCCGGCTCCCCGGGCCACGTGCTCTTTGCGCGCGGTGCGTTCCGAGGCCCGCGCGCAAAGCCCGCCGGGTGGGGGCTGCGCGCCTGCGCATCGCGATTTCCCCGCCCCCACCCGCTCCCCGGGGCCGCGGCCGCCAGGGGGCAGAAGCGGGCAGGGCCGGGTCCCGCGGTCCAGGTCAGCAGGCGGGAACCGGCCGACAGGTGGCCCAGGGCCATACACTGGGCACTGGCTGAGTCGCTTCCTGAACCCAGGTTGCTGGACGCCAGTTTGTGTTGGCAGGCGACTCTTCCGGGCCGGGTCTGCTCTGGAGTGCAAGGCATATTGAGTAGTTTTGTGGGTCGGCAGATGTTAGGAGGCACTTGGCCCCTTGTGGGACAGCAGGATATGGGGGATACGTGTGGTTTGGGTTTCTTGGGTGACCTGTCCTTGCCAAGAGTCTGGGCTCCTGGAGTTGAATTACACTGTGAAGGTTCTAGTGGGCAAGCCGGCCTCCCATTCCCTTCCCAGGCTAGTCCACCGTAGGCGTTCTCCCATTCCACCGTTAGGCACCTCCTTTAACTTCGGAGCATACCTACCTTCCAAGGAGGCTTGTGGGGGCGGAGCTCCCTCTGGTTGGAAACGGTCTGTGATAGGCTGATAGGCGTGTGCAAATGTTGAATGTTCTGTGACTCGTTGGCCCGGCCTGACAGGTTTGCGGCCGTGATGCCACTTGGTGCTTTCCTAAGAAGGATGGAGAGATAGCAGGAGCCCCCCCCTCGGAAATGGGAGGGAGTCTAGTCTGGCCACACAAACTACCTATACCTCTGCAGTGCCCTCCTGCCACACGTGACATGTCACTCTTTTGCTTTGGACCTGCACAGCAGCCCAGCCCCTCTAGTTCTCAGCTCCTTTGCCTGCCTTGGATTGCTAAGAAGACTTACTGTTTCCTTTTCCCTTTTGAAGGACTTAAAGGAGAAGAAGGAAGTTGTGGACGAGGCAGAGAATGGAAGAGATGCCCCTGCTAATGGGAACGCTGTGAGTGGCTGCCTTGCTCATGATCCCTGGCAGCTCCCATCCCAGGAAGTCTTGTCCTGGTCTAATTTTGGGTTTAGTCCAGGGTGGAAAAGGAGGCCAAGCCGCTGGGCAGTTACTGTGTCGCGGTCCCATTGGATCTTGGGGGACAGGAGTCTCAAGATGCTCTAGAAGCGTTAGGCAGCTTCTGAAGGGAAGAGTAAGGGGGAGGGTCAGGGGCTTTGCTGTGTCCTCCAGCCCTGGGCCATTAACAGCTAATGTGTGTTTTGTCGAGGAGAATGAGGAAAATGGGGAGCAGGAGGCTGACAATGAGGTAGATGAAGAAGAGGAAGAAGGTGGGGAGGAAGAGGAGGAGGAGGAAGAAGGTGATGGTGAGTGGCCTCCCCTGACGGGGAGGAAGGGGGGCTTCTTGGGGAGGGACCCGGATACCTGGGAGCTAATGGACTTGCATCTGTGGGGTCAGCGCCTTCCTTGTTCTGGGCTAGTGACATGGAGCTGTGCCACCCACCCACTTGCACTTGTCCACATAATTGTTGTCTCCTTGGACAGTGTCCTCTGTGCATCTTTGAAAGTCACTGGAGTGGCCTCTCAGGATGCAGCTGCTTGGGCCCCGACCTTGTGTCAAGTGCATGTGAGGTGTGGGTACCTGACCTGTTCATTGTGTCAGGTAGCAGCAGCACCAGGTCCAGAGACATTGTCACCCTGCCATGTTTGTAACTGGGAGATTCCCCAAGAAGACACCCACAGTAAGAGGGCAGTGTAGTGTTTACGGGTCCTTGATTCTCTCCAGGTGAAGAAGAGGATGGAGATGAAGATGAGGAAGCTGAGGCCACCACGGGCAAACGGGCAGCTGAAGATGAGGAGGAGGAGGCTGTTGATACCAAGAAGCAGAAGGCTGAGGAGGATGACTAGACAGCAAAAAAGGAAGAGTTCAACTTAAAAAAAAAAAAAAAAAGGCCACCGTGACCTATTCACCCTCCACTTCAGAATCTAAACCTGGTCACCTCCAAGAGACCCGCCCACCGCCCCCCACAGGCAGGGCCACCCACAGGTGACATGCCTCTTCCCAACCCAACCAAAACCACGAGAATTTGCAACAGGGGAGGAAAAAAGAACCAAGACTTCCAAGGCCCTGTTTTTATTCTTAAAAGTACTTTAAAAATGAAATTTGTTTGTATTTTTTTTTTTTTGAGACAGAGCCTCAAGCGGTCACCCTGGATAGAGTGCTGTGGCATCACAGCTCACAGCAACCTCCAATTCCTGGGCTCAAGTGAGTCTCCTGCCTCTGCCTCCCAAGTAGCTGGGACTACAGGCGCC
>CAUYON010171802.1:0-13752 GCA_963573935.1 Arctocebus calabarensis
TCCAAGGCCATTTTTGCTGGCTATAAGAGGTCTCCGGAACCAAAGAGAGCACACAGCTCTTCTTAAAATTGAAGGTATTTATGCCCGAGATGAAACTGAATTCTATTTGGGCAAGAGATGTGCGTACGTATATAAAGCAAAAAACAACACAGTGACTCCTGGCAGCAAACCAAACAAAACCAGAGTAATCTGGGGAAAGATAACTCGAACCCATGGAAACAGTGGCATGGTTCGTGCCAAATTCCGAAGCAACCTTCCTGCTAAGGCCATTGGACACAGAATCCGTGTGATGCTGTACCCCTCAAGGATTTAAACTGATGAAAAGTAAATAAAAGTGGATTTGTGCTGTTGTAAAAAAAAAAAATATATGGGAATGTTACAGAGCAATTTAAAATATAACATGCTACAACATGAATTTTGAAAACAAACATTAAAAAGCCTATATGATTCCACATCTGTGAAGTGTCCAAAATAGACAAACCCAAAGAGACAGGAAGCAGACTAGTGATTACCTAGGGCTGGGGGCAAAGGTGTAAGTTGGGGGGTGGGCAGGTATTCACATGCAAGATGACCTAGAAGTAGAATCTGGGTCACAGGGTATGAACAGTTCAACTACCCAAGATGTTAAGATTGCTACGACCACTTGGAAAACAATTTATACTCCTATCAATAGGGTGTGAATGTTAACCATGCATTGCTCCTTATCCTTACCAGTATTTGACATTATTGGGCTTAGAAATTCCTGCTTATTCAGGAGGTGTAAAAGGATAGTGTAATCTCCATTTGCATCTCCTCATTTGCTAATGAGGTTGAGCATCTTATGTGTTTCCCATTAGTTTTCTCATTGAGATGTCTATTGAGTCTCTTGACCATTTTTCTATTTCACAGTTTCATCTTTCTTATTAATGGGTAGTTCTTTACATAGTGCGTGTACCACCAGTTATGTGCTACACATCAAAAACCTCTTCTAGTTCGTAACTTGTATTTTCACTAGGTTTGACGTCTTAGGGTTAACGTAAATATACGAATCTTTCTAGTTTTATGGTTGTAGTGTCATTTGTATCTTCTGTAAGAAATCCCTCCCTATCAAGGTCATGAAGACATCTTACTATATTTTCTTCAAGGTTTAAAGTGTACAAGGTTTACATGTAAAATGTTTTGCATGATACAAGTTAGGAATTCAATTTTTAAAAATGGATAACTAGGTATCTTAGTAGCATTTAATGACAAATCTATCCTTTCCCTAGTGATCCATGCCTCTTTATCAAGATTCTACTTCTGAGTGGATCTATTTCTGAACTTTCCATTCTGTTCCAATAGGCAATCACCCATCCTTGCCCCAATGCTACATGTTTTAATAAAGTCATTTTATATACATAGATGTTATGTATTTTACATGCTATACATTTATATAAAGATTTTATAAAATTAAATGACTAAATATCAACTTGGGCAAGCCTACTTTTTCCAGGAGGGTCTTGGCATTATTGACTTTTCATATGAATTTTAGAATCACCCTATCAGGACTAAAGTTTGACTTTTTGGGGGGGTAAGGGCAAAGTCTTGCTCTGTCTCACAAGCTGGAGTTTGGTAGTACAGTCATAGCTCACTGTGATCTCCAATTCCCTGGACTCAGGCTATCCTTCTGCCTCAGTCTCCCAAGTTAGGACTATAGGCATACACCACCACACCCAGCTCAAAATTTGAGAGGTTTTGGCCATGTGAGCCTATAATCCTAGCACTCTGGGAGCCTGAGGCAGGAGCCTTGAGCCTAGAAGTTCAAAAGCAGCCTGAGCAAGAATGAGACCCCATCTCTACTAAAAATAGAAAAATTAGCTGGATGTAGGGGCACATGCCTATAGTTCTGGCTACTGGAGAGGCTGAGGCAAGAGGATCACCTGAATTCAGAAGTTTGCTATGAACTAGGTTCAGGTTATGGCATTCCAGTCAAGGCAATAGAGCAAGACAGCCTCAAAAAAAAAAAAAATGTTTTATAAGAGGAACTTTACCTAACAAATGCAACAGTGTGACCTAGTTCTTTGTACCCTCGATGAATCTCAAAAAAAAAAAAAAAACTTCAATTTTAATAAACAAGATTGTTGGCTCAGCAGGTTAAGGCATAGCCACGTATACCTGATCTGGCGGGTTCGAATCCAGCCCAGCCTGCCAAACAACAATGACAGCTGCAACCAAAAAATGGCTGGGCCATTTTGTGGCCAGGCACCTGTAGTCCCAGCTACTTGGGAGGCAGAGGCAGGAGACTCGCTTGAGACCAGGAATTGGAGGTTGCTGTGAGCTGTGATGTCACCGCACTCTACCCAGGGTGACAGCTCTGTCTCAAAAAATATATAAAAATAAATAATTAAGATTTTGGGAGGCACTCATGGCTCAAGGAGTAGGACACGGGGCCCCATATATCAGAGATGGTGGGTTCAAACACAGCCCTGGCCAAAAACTGCAAAAAAAAAAAAAATTAAGATTTTAAGTGGGAATTTATCTAATCCATAGGTCAACTTGGGAAGAATTGAATTTTTATGACATTGTGTTCCTATCAATGACTGATACATGAAGATCTGACAATTGAGTTCATGAACTCATCCTAGGAAAACTGCTATGTACCTCATTGCTGAATATCACTGTGGTCACCTTTAAAGTACTCCCCTTGGAAAGCTATGCACCAATGCCAGTGCCTAGTCCACTCTTCAAAGCAATTTTGGAACTCTTTCTTGAGTGACCAGAGTCAATCATACAAAAGTTGTCAATCATACGAAAAGTCTAACAATTCATAAACTTGCCACCATGTGCTTACATTGGCAGCACCATACAAACAATTCAGTAAGGATTCATAACGTAGGTATATCAGTGTCTCACGGTTGTGTTCATGTCAATGTGTGGAGGTATCTTGCTGAGTGATGTTCATTATATTGTTGCATGTTTTATTTACCCTACGACAACACCTCTGATGGTCATTACAGAAAAGTTCTAAAATTGCTTTGAAGGGTGGACTAGGCACAGATGTCAGTGCATAGCTTCCCAAGGGGAGTACTTTGAAGGTGACCACAGTGATATTCAGCACTATTTACTTATTTATTTATTTTGAGACAGAGCCTCAAGCTGTCACCCTGGATAGAGTGCAATGGCATCACAGCTCACAGCAACCTCCAATTCCTAGGCTCAAGCAAGTCTCCTGCCTCTGCCTCCCAAGTAGCTGGGACTGCAGGTGCCTGCCACAACGCCCAGCCATTTTTTGGTTGCAGCCATCATTGTTGCTTGGCGGGCCCGGGCTGGATTCGAACCCGCCAGCTCAGGTGTACATGGCTGGTGCCTTAGCCCATTGAGCCACAGGCACCAAGCCAACTTTTTTTAGGATGAATTCATGAACTTAATTGTCAGACCTCAGTATGTACTAAGGTATTTAATGATTTTAATAAAGATTCATTTTTTTCCCCATCACAGAGTTTTATATAACTTTTGCCAGACTTATTCCTTGGGATCTTATTCCTTTGGGATCTAATTTTTGCTATTGTAATATATATTTTTAATTATGTTTTCTAATTGTAGGTATATAGAAATACAACTGATTTTCATACACTGAATCTACCATTTCTGATTCTCATTAGTTCTAGTAGTTCATTAACACATGGATTGTTGCTTAAGTCACCTACGCATAGTGAATTTTGCTTTCTTTTCAGTCCCCAGACTATTTCTTTTTCTCATGCTGCAAAGGCCAAGATCACCACTGTAGTACAATATAGAGTAGATGAGACAAGTAGTGGGGAAATTTGTCTTTGTTATAATTTTAAAGTTTTGCGATCAAAAATGATTTTTACGGTAGACTTTTGGTAAGTAGGTATTATCTGGCTAAGAAAGTAACCCCTATTCCTATTTGCTAGGATATTTTAGTCTTATGCAAGTGTTAACTTTTTCCAATGCTTTTTCTGAATTGATGGTGGTGAGTCCCCTCTAATCTTGCCCCACTTACTTCCGCAGTCTATCTCCTACCACATCACCCTCCCTCACACTGTTTCAAGCTCAAGAGCCTTCTTCAGATTCATTAAGTCACCTTCCCTCATCACTCACCTGTTCCTTGGGATTCAGGGCCACTCAGGCTGCAGCCGTAGAGCTTGAGGACCCGAGTGATGTCCGAGGCACTCAGGTTCCATCGCTGGCCAATGTGGACGCTGGGGGCCCAGAGCGGTGTGATGGTGGGCAGCCCTCGCCGGCTAAAGGCAAGCCTGGAATCCAGCAAGAAGTGTCTCAATCCAGACAGGGCAGGAGCTAGGAGGGCAGTGCAGAGGGGAGACAGAGGGTGCTCACCTTCCATAGTGCATCACGGAGGAGTAGTCATAGGGTGTCAGCATATTGCTGCTCTTGGACTTGATGAAATTGATTTCAAAGCCTTAAAAGCACAAACGTGTAGGCAACTTAGAGACAAAAAAAGGCAGGCAGGAAAGGGCCAGTGAGGGGTTGGGGGATGCCTTCTGGTAATTTATGACCCACCTAAGCTGAGGGGTCTGAAACCACAGCCAAGTGTGCTGTTTCCTGTACTGTCTCCCCTTCTCCACCTGCCCTGGGAGGAGTCCAAACCTTCACCAGGTAACACGGAAGCACAGGAACCTCATGGCTGGCCAACCATCACCTTCTAGCAGGTCTTTACACTTGTCCTTCCTCCTCTCATATTCATCTTGGGACTAGTCTTTGCATAACCTGCAGCTTTCATGAAGTCACACAGTGCCCAGAGTGCCTGGCACACCCCTATCCCACCAGAGGAGGAGTTTACCGCTCAGCCCAGCTTTGGGTCCCAGGAGCAGCCCTGCCTGTTCTTCTGCCTCAGCCCATCTCACCCTCATTCAGGTCCTTCTGCCCTTCAAAGTGAGGGAGCCTTGGAAGGGTCCCAGGATCCCCTAGACCCAGCCAGCCACTTCTATCCCCGCCCACCCCCATATCACCAGCAGCCTCCTTACCACAAAGCAGGTCAGCATCCCAACACCTTTATTTTCCACTGCCTGCCTAAAATAGCCACCCTTAAAAATCTTATTTCCTTTCAAAAAACTCTTTACTTATTAAACAATCTTGAATAGGATGCATTCATCTATTTCATGCATTCAAAAGTCAAATAGTAAGGGTAAAAGTCTCCTTCTCCATCCCTCTCTAAATTCCCACCTCCCCATCCCAACAGTTAATTACTGTTATTAACATACATATCCTAGCAGAGTTTGTTCTGTATGTATTAATTAAATACAAACAAGTTGTCATTTTTCTGCATTCCTAAGAGAAACCATCTTTTTTGCCCACTAGGGTAGCTGGTGTTTTAACTTATTTTGTTATTTAGGAAAACAGCTCAAGTTTATTAGTACTATTTTCTAATTCAATTTCTGGTTTTACCTTTATTAATTCCCCCCTCCTTTCATCCTAACTTAGATTGACAGGCTTAATTTGTTCTCTATTTTTCCCCAATATAAGTATTTAAGCCTATATGTTTTTCCTGAGCATTTCTTTAGCTGTGAACCATTGGTTTCAATACAGCCTTTTTTTTTTTTTAATTGCTGTGATTTAACTGCAGAGCTAAAAGAAAGGTATGTTGTTTTAGTTTTAATTTCCAAGTAGAAGATTTTGGTTTTGATTTGTTATTAGTTTCTATTGTGCTTTTTATTGTATATCATGATCGGAATGTTTCCGTTAATCTGAATTTTGAGATTTAGAGTTTGTTCTGGTATAACATAGGAAGAGTTTCAAGTGTTCTATGAGCATTTAGAAGGATCACAGTCTATGTTCAAGGTGAGACTCACCCTTTACTCCACCATGCTATTTCCTCAGCCTAGCCCGAGTCAGTCTTGTCCCCATCCCTTTGTAGGATGCTGCCCATGTACCTCCAAAGTACCCCTCTCTCCGGGGGCTTCCTGTGTGCTGCTCTGTGAATCTGGAGCACTTTCCCAGCTGTCTCACCTGGCTAATATGACATCAGTAAAAGAGGCTTTGCCACTGGAAGCCCCAACCAAACTCCTCATTACCCCTCCCCTGCCCTTCTACCTCAGTAGGCAGTTACCTTTATCCTTCTCACTTTCTGAATCAGGTCATATAGCCCACAAGGGCAAGGACCCCACTGTCACTAGGAACAGATCCACAGCACCAAGCCCAGCATGCAGCTGCTGCTCCCTGGCATGGATCTGGAGCCCCCTCACCACCAGCCTCGGCTCTCCTACATGCCCACAGTGCCCAGCATGCTCCAAGCCCTTGGAACTGCCCTCAGCCCCCTCCAATCTACTATTTCCAGGGCTTCCGCCTTGCTCCAACCCTCCAGCCAGCACAGTGGCATATGAGGGACTGCCGGTTGAGTCCTCAATGAGTGGGGTTCATGAGACACTCTGAACACCAAGATAGATGGATGAAAGCGTCAGGGAAGAGACAAATGAGACAAAGCAAATGGTGATGCCCTAGCTCAGGCATGACCATGGTTGGGCAATAAAGCCATGGAGCCCAGAACAGCAGCAGTCAGACCACCCTCCAGGTCCCAGAGAGAAGCAGGGCCTCACTTTTCCTGCAGAAACAGGCAGATAGTAAAGAGAAGGGACAACCTCATCCAGGGAGCCAGGTGACTCCTTAGGCCCTGGCCTGAGCCTCCTGTCCTCTCCACCACCTGGCTTACCTGGGAGAATTTCATTCCAGTTGACACGGATATAGCTGTCCCGGTCAGCCCGTGCGTGCTCATGCCAGAAGCCCAGCACGTGCATGAGCTCATGCAGGACAATGCCCCGGCCCTTCCGGAGACAGGCGGGGGCCAGGGATATCATCTGCATCCCTCCACTGCGCCCCACACTAGAGAAGCACCTGCAGGGCCACAGGGATGAGCTGGGTGGGCACCTGCCCAGAAAGAGGCAGAGACCCAGGCCTCTTCCCTCCTCCCAGGTCATGGGATGGACGAGCACCAATGGGCAAGGTCCTGATCTGGGCTCCAGTCCCAGGTTTACTGTTCTCCACCAAAGTCTTTTACTACCTGGCCTCTGGGAAGCAGGCATGACAGACCTGTGCCCAGCCTGGGCTGCAGGGGCAGGGCGCTAGTATTAACACGGATGATACAGGCATCTCATCGAGTGAGCACATGTCCTGCGACAAGTCAAAGCTTTCACATGTGTTGTCCCAGGCTTCTGATAAGCCAGGAAGCTGGTATCACTACTCCTCACCTCAGAAGGGGCAAAAGTTAGGGGACTTGCCTGGACTCGTACACTGTCTGTCCCACAAAACCTACACTCCGTCACCACACCATGGTGTCTCCCAGGAGATGAGGGCTTTGCAAATGAAGGTCAGTACCCAGTTCCCATCCTGTCCCCCGTGTCTGCCCTGTAGGTCCAGCTCATGTTGAGCAAACTACCTCAGGATGCACAAGAAGACTTTGAACCCCAGCAGACGGCCCATAAATAGGTTTTAGACAATGACTGAGTTAGTTCTGGGTTGAACACAGAAGCCAACTCTCCACACACACACCCCACCAGAGCACTTACCCATACATGGGGATGATGGAAATGAAGTCTCTCTGGCCCTGGTGGGAGACAAACCTGATACACGTGTAACGTTCAAACTCAGCAAATGCCTCCAGGATGACCTTGCGGCTGGGCTCATCTGAGGAAAGAGCCCCATCTAAGCTCTCAGAGCCCATGTGGTCTCTGAGGTTTCCCTGGGAGACTGGGAATGGGGCTTCAAACTCTTCCAAATGAACATTAAGAAAGGGCAGCACAGTAATGTTGGGGGAGAAGAGGGGGCTCCAGACAGACCCTGCTGTGTGACCTTGGGGAGGTCCTGGTCTTCTGCCCGTGATTTCAAGAAGGTCCAGATCACCCCAAGACATACTTTCCCCATCAGCCCTTCCAGGATTTTAATCCTCCCCACTCAGGAGGCTTTCGGGAATAAAAAGGTTTTGGTGGAAGGGCTCTTTGGGGCTGGTGGAGAAGATGCAGTGAGGTGAGAAGATATGAGAACAAACTCCACAGGGGGACCCAGGCTGAGGCTGGGGGGAGGCCCATACTTACCATAATTGCTAGAGAGCAGGAAGGGGATCTCTACAATGCCGCCACTGTTCTTGGGCCACTTGTTGCTGGTTGCTGACAACAGTCGGAAGGGACTCTAGGGAGAGAGGGTAGCTCAGGAATCCCTGGGGACATAGGCCACCAGGTGCTACACCCTAGGCCCTAAAGATGTGGGAGGCAGGACCTAAGTATGTGGAGATAAGGGGACCATGGGATGGAGGACCACAGCACAGGGACATCCACTGGCCAGCTATGTGAGTTGCTAAATACATGACAATCCTTTGGCCTTGCAACCAAACCTTGCTTGATAAAACAGAGCCTGTAACCTGTCCTAGTGGGCAGATGGAATAAGATCAGCCCCCAGCCCCAGAGGAGACTGGTTAGGAGGCCCTGTAGCACAGGGGACCCTGGATCAGAAGGGTCCCATTCTGCAGCCCCATCCCCACACTTCACTAGTGCAGTTTGCAGAGACCAGCACCTGGCCTCCCTGAAACAGCTCCTGGTCTTACCACCCTCTTCCCCACTTTTCAGCCAGCCAGACCTCTGAAGCACAGGCTCCACAGCCCCCCAGCAAAGCTGGGTTCTGCTCCACAGTGGTCACTTGGCTGTCTCCCAGGGTACAGATAACCTGGGCCTGCCCTGCCCCAGGGGGCTCCTGAACAGCCTTGTGGCTGGCCTTTGGCCCTTTAGTCCAGCCACATGCTATGCCACCAGTGGCACAGCCTCTAAACCAGTGGTTCTCAACCTTCCTAATGCCGTGACCCTTTAATACAGTTCCTATGGGTCTCAGCCCATAGGTTGAGAACCACAGCTCTAAACCAATAGGACATTCTTGCCTTCCACATGATCACTGTCCTATGCAGGAGACTTTTGCCCTCCTCAGTCACCTAAAATATGGTACTGCTCTCCCAGACACAGTGTCTTTTCTCTGATGACAAGTCACCCCAATTCCTACCAGCCTGCCCCCTCTGACTTGGCCCTGCAACCCCAGCTAGAATGGTTTGTCTCTCCACATGACTCCTTGTGCTCTGGCCTCCCCAGTCATGCTGCCAGTGAGCCCCTCAGCTCCCACCCCACACCCCCAGCAGCCACTCTTCACCAATCCAGGCCTATTTCTTTCTTCACTGAGTTCTCCCCGAGCTCCATCACTGGGTCAGGGGTTCAAACTATCCCTTAGCATTCAGGCTGGCTTATTCCTACCAAAACAATCACTCTGACCTTGATGAAAAGTTGTCTGTCAAGCTATGTACGTCCCTCACACATCAAGCCCATGACACCTGGGGGTGAGCACAGAGGGCCCCTGTCGCCACCAGTGAGCCTCTCTCCACCTGCAGGTGTTAGCATGCACACGTGCTCACCGGCCGGATGATGTCCCCCTCAATGAGGAAGCTGCTTTCTGGGGTTTCCTCTGGGATGAGCCCTGGAAAGGCAGACAGAGATGTGTTGGTCCATGCCCCCAGAACACAGATCCTAGGGACAGGCCAGGTAGCTCCCAGAGTCTGTTCTTCCATTAACTTTGGAGCTGGAGCTTCTGTGAGCTCCAAGTGTGTGTGATCCCAGGAAAGCAGCAAGCTCCCCAAGTCCCAACCTACAAATAAGCATGTTGGTGCTTCTCAGCCTGGCTGCTTCCTTTGCCTGCTCACAGCCAGTGGCACCTGCAACCCACATGATCCAGCCCCCATTCTAGGTCCTCTGTAGTCAGAAAGCAGCACCCTTTTCTTCTAGCTGTTTCCATCTTCCACTCTAGCCCAAGCCACACTCCTTAGAACAGGCCCCGGGTTCTCCCATCCCACCCCATCCCACCCCACCCCATCTGTAGCTATCTGTGTTATATCCAGGACTCTTGAATGGCAAGTGAGAGATTCCAGTTTGTACTACCACAGGAGGCTGGCAAGTTCTGGCTCTTACAGGCCCCTCTCAGCTTGCCTCTGCTTCTCGTCGCCCTGAGCCGGAGAGTGTTATGCAAGCATCTTACAGCAGGAGTCGTCACCTCAGGAGAACCAGTGATGGAGGAAGGGACCAGGAAAAGGCCAGGGAAAATAGGGGCTTGACGGAAGTGAGCTTCAGCCTGATCTTGTGGGAGCTCTGAGCCACAAATGGCACCGAGGCTAGGCCAGACTCCCTTCCCTTCTGAGTCACTGTGAGCCACCTCAGAGAGCAGAGGCAGCTCCCTTTGGCTAAGGGCCAGTCTCAGGAGGACAGTACAGCACTGGTGCTAATTAGTAGCAACACTGTAGCAGCTGGAGCTGGGCAGGCACTTCCCAGGGGAAAAGAGTATTAGGAGGGCACCCAGAGCATCTGACGGTCAATGCCAGGGGAGAGTCAAGCTCAGGTAGCTGCAGACCATTCAGTGACTCACAGGTGGTGTGGTGCCTGGCTCGGCACCTGAAAGCTACTACATCAGGTAGATTTTTCCCCCATTCCTAGGACAAGCTCCCACTCCATCCCTTCAGTGCTTTAGCCCGTGATCGCTACAACATCTGAACCCCAGTCCTTGTTTTTGCTGGCTCTGTCTCAGGCTCATTCTTCAGCTGAGATCCCCACACAGGGAGACCCAGAGCCTCAGGCTTCTTTGTCCCACCCTACCCTTCACACCTGCAGACCGTCCTACTGATGTATTCTCAAACTTTTCTACTAATGACTCAGCTCAACACCCAGGCTGGGAGAACCCTAACAACCTATACTTTCATAAGGGAATTTTTCTTCTTTTTCTGCAATTTTTCATAAGAAAACTTATAAAAGTAACAATCCAGTAACAAAGACCTGAAAAATAAGCAATTGCCCATAGAATTTCTACCCACTTAGAACCCAGAGTAAGCTAGTATAGTTCCTCCCAGATTTTTCTGCATTTTCTAGTATTTAACATGGTTTTCACACTACATGGACAATGCACACCCCTCCAGGCCACAAGAAGACACAGTGTTCTCACCTTGGTTAATTGCGGGGATGTCTTTGTCCCAAGACACATTGGTCTCTTCTGGGGTGAGGCCTTCTGGGAAGCTGGAGGCTGAAGGAGCTCCAAGGATCAAACCTGGCCCAGACAGACAGGCGGAGAGGGTGCTGGGGCACGCAGGGGCAAGCACACGGGTGCCCGCAGCGCCCCATTGGGGAGACCAGACAAGACAGGGAGTCAGATCACAAGACTCAGCCCCTTTGTGAAGAGTAGGCCTCCAGCAAGGAGTCCTAAGAGCCTGCCCGGCCTCTCCTCGCAACCCCAAACATTGCCAAGGCCTAGATTCTTTCAGGGACAGCACTCCCTTCATGGGACCAATACTTGACTCAAAAAGGAAAGTGCACCACGTATTAGGGAGAGGAGGGGGCAGAAGGAGGGCAGGGACAGAACTCAGGTTGTAATGCCAATGGCAGGTTCAGGGCTTGCCTCATACTCCACTCTATGCCTCAGACTCCGCTCTGCTCTATGACTTTGCTCTTTTGGAAAATGGGCTCAGCCTGGGTGACTTACAAAACAAGCAGGCTTAGGGCACAACACCTGCTGTTTTCTTCCAGGCAGGACCTCTGCTCCCAGAATTTTCAGGAGGGCTCCCAGCCACCCCAAAGGCTGACTTCTCCTAGGAATGCCCCTCGAGAATACCCTTGCTCTGAGCTATTAAGACCCCCATTAAGGCTCACATCCACACTCTTCTGGCCTCTCCCCAGCATACTGAAGGCTGAAGCCAGAGCCAGAAGGGCCAAGAAACCAACTCACATGGCCAGGAGAGTAGACCCAGCACCCACGGCCAGAGGCCTCCCATGCTCTGACCCCTCAGCAAGCAAGAAGACTAATCCCAGCGGGACAAAACAGCCAAATTGCGCAAGTGGTGCCATCCACTACCTCTTAAATAGCAGCTTCTCCACCTCCCACCTGCCGCTCCCCAAACACCTCCACTGTGTCTGGGCCCCAACCAACTCCACCTGTGGCCCCTCCCCAACCACCTTCAGCTGAGGTCCCTCCCCAACCACCTCCATCTGTAGCACCATCCTACCTGTAGTCCCCACCCCTATCCCAGGCCCCAGCCCCCTGGTCCAAATCCTTACAGGCTGAAGTGAGTGAAAGAGTGAGGAGGGGTCTCCCTTGGAAGTGTGGCTCCTGTGAGGTCCTCTCCTGCCACGAGGGGGCAGAGAAACATTGTAGAAAGGTACTCCAGGCCTAATCCTAGGGAGAGGCCTTTCCTTTTCTCCACCCTGTGCTCAGGCCTGGGATAGCTGCCTGAGACCCTGGGCACCCCCAATGTATCTGTGGAAGGAGGGAAAAATCACTACATTTGTATATACTTTTATTTTAGCGTACACATAGGGAAATGTACAACTACAAGTGCAGGGCTCTGAAAATTTTCAAACAATATTCCTTGTAACCAGCATCCCAGAGAAGCCTGCCACATGGGAAAAGCAGAGTTTTTGGAAGCCCAAGCCCTTGCATGGACACTAATGCTCTAGCCACACAACAGCCTGGTAAGAACAGTCACTGTTTATTCCCATTTCCCAGATTCGGAAATTAAAGCTTCTCTTCCTCCAGACCCCTCAGCTTCAAAGCCAAGTAACCTAGGAGCCCCACCTGGATTGAAATCCTGGAAGTGAAGTATGGCAACTCTGGGCAACATCTGGGGATACCCTACCATGGCCACCAACACCCAGTGAAAGGAAGTGATAGAGACAATAATGACAGCTCTTGCCCACAGGGACCCCTCAGCACTCCTGCCATGCCTAGAACCCAGCACGTCTCCAAAGATAGGAATCGCAGGGAGAACACAATGAAGGCAATTGCACCAGACAGGGCAATGACAAATATCAGAGTCTGAGTGATGGGCATGGTAGTTAGCTTGGTTGTGTTCATCATTTCATAATATACACATATGTCAAAACATCATGTTGTATGCTTGAACATAAATAATTTTTATTTGTCAATTATACCTCAATCAACCTGGGGAAAAAAGTGAAATTTAAAAATACAGCCCATTGAGAAAGAGTGGGTGAAGCTGACTGATTAAGATGAGTGCTCGGCGGTGGGATCACACCTACGGTGCATCTTAGGAGGGTACAGGTGAATGTACCCTCCTTAACTCAATAAATAAATGTCTTAACTCAATAACTAAGAAAATGCCATGAAGGCTCTGTTAACCAGTCTGATGAAACTATTTCAGATTGTATATGAAACCAGCACATTGTACCCCATTATTGCATTAAGGTACACAGCTATGATTTAATAAAACACACACACACACAAAAGATGAGTGCTCGGTAAAAAAATTAAAACAGTGATAATAAACATCCTGCTTGGATAGAGAAACAGATTATTGCTATAAAAATGCATTTGGAACACTCAGCTAGCTCAGTTGGTAAAGTATGAGACTCTTGGGCGGAACAAGATAGCGGACAAGTAACAGCTTCCTTGCGGCTGGGCACGGTGAGACTGGGGAGAGAGGACTTCAGGCATCTCTGTCAGGCGGGATCTGCCTAGAAACTTCCCTTTGGGGACACAGGGAGACAGCGTGAGGCTTCTGGACACCCTTAGGAAGGCTAAAGCGGCGGAGATTGGCAGTTGGAGTTTCTACTCAGAGAGGGAGAATTGATGCAGGACAATTGGCGCCCTAGCCAGCTCAGCGGGGCTGGCGGACCTTCTGCCTCCTCCTTGGCAGTGTCGGTGGTGTGGCAGCTAGCTGAAGAGCCAGCGGGCTGGATGACAGGCAAGGAGGGGGACCTCCAACCTCCACCAGAGGCTCCAATTGCCAAAAAG
>CAUYON010171806.1:0-12791 GCA_963573935.1 Arctocebus calabarensis
ATTTGTTCTTGAAAATAACTTGTGTTTTATAAATATGTTGTGTTTTGTTCTACAAGCTATTAAATTAGTTATAATATTAAACTCTGTATTATATACTTTTTATTTGATTTATTTATCACTGTTGAAGAAGAACTTCCATAATTGTAAAACAAAATTTTCAACCCAATTATAGTACAAGAATATGGGGAAAAGGGCAAGGGAGGGGACGGGACAGGGGAGGTTGGGTGAAGGGAGGGGGATTGGTGGGATCACACCTACGGTGCATCTTAGAAGGGTACAGGTGAAACTTACTAAATGCAGAATGCCAATGTCTACATACAGTGATTAAGAAAATTCCATGAAGACTATGTTAAACAGTTCGATGAAAATATTTCAGATTGCATATGAAGTCAACACATTGTGCCCCATGATTGCACTAATGTACACAATTATGATTTAATAAAAATTAAAAAAAATTTCCCCTTGTTTACTGTTGATAATTGCCTTATGCATTCGAGGTTATATTATTATATATATCAAATATCAACACTATTTTGTTTTTAGGCAACATGTTGGCTGATATACGGACCAATATTTAAACTGTCACATTATGCATTTTCTGTTTATCATAATTCTTATTCTGCTTCTCTTTCTTCTTTTCTCTTTTGTGACTTTCATTTGAGTAATACCATTTTACTCCTCTATTTTTTTAGAACATGCTCATCTTGTTTTTATTCCTTATTGCCTCATAAGTTTTTACAATAATTGATAGGCTCTATTTTTAGTACAGTTTTAGTTTTACAGAAAAATTGAGCAGATAGTTTATGGAGTTTCACATACCTATCCCCCACCCACTTCACCCTTTACCCTCGGCACATAGTTTCTTGATTTTTAAAAATATTTCACTTGTGTGGCACTTTTTCTACACATAATGAGCCAATATTGGGACATTTTTATTTACTGTGGTTCACAGTTTACATTACAGTTAGATATTTGTTTTATGCAGTTTTATGGGCTTTGACAAATGCAAAGGATCATGATCCTCGATTATATTTTAATACTGAATAATTGCACCTTTGCTTCGCCTATTCTTCGGTAGTTCATCAAACTACCAAAATTCCTTGAAAATCCTGGCAACGGCTGTTTTTTTTACTGTCTCTGTATTTGCCTTCTACAAAGCACAGACAGTCCCTGACTTAACTACGGTTATACTTAACAATTTTTTGACTTTACAGTGATGCAAAAGTGATGCACAGTCAAGGGAAACTGTATTTCAAATTCTGACTGTTGTGCATTTCCTGGGCTAGCGATACGTGGTGATGGGCAGCAGCCCAGGATCTCAGCTCCCAGGCGGCCACTCGCTCACCGGGTCAACAGCCACAACTCCACAATGTCTCCTGTATTCAATAAAGTACGTGAGACTCTCAACACTGTATTATTAAATAGGCTTTCTATTAGGTAATTTTGTCCCAATTCAGGGTGATGTAAGTATTCTGTACATGTTTAAAGTAGGTGAGGCTAATCTACAATGTGTTGGTGGGTTAAGAATACTAAATGCTTCTTTGGTCACCATATTTTCAACTTAGGGTGAGTGTATTAGGGTATAACTCTAACAAAACTCATGGAGTGTCTGTAGCTGGAAATGTATGTTATGAAACTTTTTCAAAGTGACATTTTTTACTTAGTGACATGCAGTTAGGGCTCTTTCGTGTGTATGAGGGATGGATAGCTTGTTTATTTTTCTTATTGAATAATATTCCATGGTATCTCACTTTGTTACCCATTCATCTATCGAGAAGGTCTTGGTTGTTTCCAGTTAGGGGCAAGAATAAATAAAACCGCTATGCATATCTATGTAGAGATTTTTGTGAGGTTTTTGTTTAATGAATTTTTAATTAAAATCGCGATTTTACATTTATGGGGTTCAATGTGACGATTGGATATACAATGTGGAATGCTTAAATCAAACTGATTAACATAGCCATAATCTCATTGATTTGTTTTTTGTGGTAAAGCATTTAAAATTTACTCTTAGCTATTTTGAAATGTACCCTTGCATTGTGCACTTAGGTGAGATCCCACCAAATGCTCTCCCCCTCCCCCCCACCAATCACCCTTCCTCCTTCCCCTCCCCTCTCTCCTCTTATCCCTCCCCCTTTGCTAGACTATATTTGTGTTTTATCATTTTGTGAAGTTTTTATGTGTGGACATAAGTTTTCATCTCATTTGAGTAAGGACCAAAGCGTGTGATTGCTGAATCACTTGCTAAGAACAAGTTTAATTTTATAAAAAGCCATCAGACTTCTTCCAGAGCTGTGCCATTACGCATTTCTACCAGTAACGAGTGAGAATTTCTCTTCGTGGGCATTAGTATTGGCTTTTGATTGTTAGTTTTCAGAATTTTACCAGTTCCTTTATATATTCAACGGTATTTCCTTATTGTTTCAATTCACAGTTCTGTAATGACACAAGTTGAGCCAATTATTTTTATTAATTGACTTTGTTTTCTAGGGAAAACATCTTTAATTCATCACAGATATGATTTGAATTTCTTGTGGGATTTTTTCCCTACTCAGGACCAGACAGCGAGTTTCCTGTCCCAACTGGTGTTGGTGGATGGGGTTTTCCTGTTTCCATTTCCTAGGAATTCATTTTTTACCACCCCATTGGTTTTGTGGGAGTCACAGAATCAAGTCTGTCCAGTGGGTTCAAAATCAGATCTTCTGCCTTGGGGTGAGCTATAAAATTCCAGATAAACACCAGGTGGCTGCACTGTTGAAACATACGACTCCCGTTTGGATTGGTGTCCTCTCCCATAACTTCTGGAATATGAGTTTTCCCATTTCTCCTTCTCCTTATCAGGCACTTGTGCCATAACAGATCCTGTAAATGCAGCTTCTCTAGGAGGTAGAAACTAGATTTTTTTCAACATTACCTAGAATATAATAATTTTCTTACTCTTAGAAAGGAACACAATTTGAAATAAAGAATCTAAGTTCACAGAAACCAAGAAAGAAAAGAGCAAACGGAAGTTAAAACTGGCAGGAGGAGGAAAAGAATAAAAATGAGAGAGAATTTTCTTTTCATTAAAAATGGAGACAACAAAATAACAGCAGAATGTTTTTAAAAGATCAATAAAACTCTAGCCAGTATGATAAGGAAGTAAAAAGAGACGATACACACATTTAAAAACTGAGAATAAAAGATGGATTTCACTATAGATATGTATCTAAAGAAAATTAAGAGGATAACGAGAATTTACTACAAACTACTTAATGCTGATACTTTTGGCTGTATCAAATGTACATTTGATCAAATGTACATTTTTGAAATGGACTGATGTAATTTAGTTATTCAAAAAATTATCACCTTGACCCAGTATGAGGTCCCTGCCAGAAGACAATTAGGACCCTTTCTTCATTAGCTGATAAATCTATTCTCTAACCATTTCCCTTAGGGGACAATAACACTCCTGGTTACTGTGCACCTGAGTTTTGCACTCCAGGGCCAAGCAAGAAACAGTTAGAAACAGTCTCTAAGTCCTGGAGGCTACATAATAATTCAAATTGTTTAATTCACACGAAGCCCAGGAAACTAGCTAACCTTGCTCCACTTATCATACGTAAATTGACCCTTAAACCCGCAGCTTGATGTTTGTTACCCTGAACCTGGGTGCGACTCCTTGGGCTGCTCTGTCTGCCTTTGAACCTGTAACAGGTGAAGAGTTCTGCTACTTTGATCTAGCACATCTGACGTCATTGTGTTATATCCCACCATCAAAAGATTCTTTAAAACCTACAAAACAATTCTTTAGAATGCATACAAACTTTCAAAACTCATTTAAGAGTAAATAAATGGAGCAAGAAAGATTATTTTAGGTATTAAATAAATTTACTCTACAGTTTGAAAATTCCTAATTTAAAAAAAAAAAAACTCCAAGCCTAAATGTTTTCACTAACAAATTCTACCAAATGCATAATTAAGAAATAACTCAAATACTACATAATATCTTCTAGTAAATGGGATGGGGGGTTACTTTCCAATTCACTTAATGAGACCAATTCCTAAATCAGGCAGAAACATTAAAAGGCAAAAAGTCCATAAACCAACATCTGCTGTGAACCCATCAAATTCAGCATATTTAAAACACATAATATAACCTAACAAGTAAGATGTCTCTCAGGAATGCAAGGCTGGCGAAACTTTAAAAAGTGAACAATGTAATTCACCACCTTAGCAGAATAAAAGGGGGAAAAATCCTGCTCATCCCAATAGACAGGAAAATTAGATATAGTGTTTGATAAGGCTAAAGATCTGCTTGTGATTAAAACTCTTAGCAGATGAAAAATATTTGAAGACTTCCTGAATGTGGTGAAAGATATCCACAAGAACAGAAATGAGTTAATGCTGTACTTAATTATGAGAGTCTGGGTTCGTTCCCCCTAAGATTGGGGAAAGCAAATGCACGCATCCCCTTTCTACTCCTATTAATCATTTTGCTGGAAGTCCTAGCCAAGGGACTAACACAAGAAAACGACATCAAAGTAAATATCAATTGAAATAAAACTATTCACAATTAATATCACCATCTGCAGAAAGAATCTCAAAACTTCTACAAAAAACTTGTCAAATTGACAAGCGGTCCTAGCATTACCAAAGGGCCATAGACAATACGCAAAATTTAATAATATTTCTACACACTAGCGGGGAACAATTCAAAATGAAATTTTTAAAGTGATACTTCTCACAATAGTAATGTTTTAAAAGTGAAAGACATAGGTAATACCCATTTAACAAAATATGTATAGGATTTATGTGCTGAAAGCTATAAGCAATAAGAGAAGTCAGTGACCTAAAGAAAGAAGATATATACCATATTCTTTGATTAGACAACTCATTATTGTTAAAAATATAAATTCTCCCACAAATGATGTATAGATTCGGTCCTATATACATTCAATGAAAATTTAATAGTTAATTTATATTGATTTGATATTATTAATTAAGTTAATAATGAATTTATATTGGTTTGATACTATTAATTAAATTAATAATTCATTTACATTAGTTTGATATATTTAATTGAATTAATAATTGATGTGTATCTGTTTGATATTTATTAGATTAATAATCAATTTATATTGATTCAATATTATTAATGAAATTAATTAATATAATTAATTTATATGAATTTGACATTGTTAATTAATTGGAAAAAATGGTAAAATGGAGGCATCATCAACATTTGCACTGTGTACTGATTGAGCAATACTGAAAGTAAATTTAAAAAGCAAGTCAATGGCTGATAAGAAATATTTATAAATCATAAATTCTTCAAGTGCTTGGGTCTAGAACATGCATAAAGAAGTAATTTCTCATAAACTTCATCACATACTTACTATATAAATAAGCAATTTTGTTCCTATGCATTTATTCAATAGAAACTAAAATGTATGATCAGTTCAAACCCTGGATATGAAGGATGTTGAGCAGCTTTATTCATAATCACCACAATCTGGAAACAACTCCAATGTCCTGCAACTCATGAATAAATAGATTGGTGAAACTCCCTGATGGAATATTACTCAGTAATGAAAAAGCAACCTGTTGATTCAGGCAATGACATGAATGAATCTTCACTAAAAATGGCATGTGTAGCAAAAGGCTACACTATATACTCTGTGATTACATTTAAATGGATTTCTGCAAAAAGTTCTCACTTTTTGGGAAAGTAAAGGGAAAGGAGAAACGATTGGCGGTTTCAACCAGCTGAGGGTAAGGAGAGGGGTTAACTATGACAGAATGGAGCACAGGGATTTTTTTTTGAGATCACAGAAGTGCTATGTTTATTGTTGGTGTTTACAGTTAAATTGTTCTTATTTCTGTCAAGCTTTCAGAGCTATCTACCAAAAATAGGGATTGTTAACTGTGTGTAAATTGAAAAAAATAAAATAATGCCATGCTTCTGTGTTAATCACATCTTACCATCCATATCCTTTCCCATTTAAAAGGAATATTTGCTGCATGTGTGTGTGTGGATTTTGTAACTGTCACTCCTCCCTTCCCGTAAAGCTTCAATCATTATTCACTGGATGAGTCAGGAATTAGAGAGATGATCAGGTTTGTAATTGTCATTCTGACATTGTAAATAGACTAATTTTATATTTCTCCAATCCCTCTGTAAGATGGATGGCTCCAGTAATTCCTCACCTCCCTCATCCCTTTTCCAGTAACACTAACAACTTGGGTTTTCTTACATCCGCCCCACCCTAGGGCAAAGACAACCTCCTGGGGGGACCAGTTTTTTTTTGTGAGAATAGGATGTTTCCACCGACCACTGTATATTGACACTTGTATGCTCCCGGCCATAAATCACTTGATGACATCACATTGTTGCTATAAATCCGTGAACAAATAAGCTATCCTTCCATCAGGGAACATAAAATGGTCCATTTTCAGACTCAGTCTGCTCACTGTTTATGGGGTTTCAGGGTTTCACAAGAGAGCATCCACTGTTTCTTCCTGGCCTTCCTCCAGAGAGCTATGTTAATACTGCCCGTTTTCCAAGATATTTGGTGGGAACACTGCATCACAGACCCACATTTTCCAACAAGGACTTGCCTTGCATCTAGTCTCTATTTCCCAGACAAATAAAATGTGCTGTTTTATGAGCTTCTTCAAAGGATCTGCACGGTAGCTCACTTTATTGAATGGAGATAACTTCCCCTCAGCCAATGAATCATTTGATAACAGGGCCTAGGGCTTACAAATTCTAGAGCACGTTCATTACCAAATTCAAGTATTAACTGATTATTTAACCTACTGAGGGGAAAGGTAGGCAAAAGGCTGATCTAGGACGCTGGAATCGAAAGCACCAAGACCTCAAATAGTTTTATCAGTTGGAAGGGGGAGTAAAAATAGCACAGAGATCTACAAGCATCAAGCCTCAAGGAATACATGTTTATATCGCCCACGCTTTCATTTCTTCATTTGAATGGAAAATGATGGCAACCTCAGAATTCAGCTCTGTAACTTTCCTTCATGTTTTTAGAGTCAGGAGTTTGGTTTAGGATTTTAACCCAGGAGTAAGTTGGAGTGACAATGAATAAATGAAGAAGATACACATAGGTGGATGATACGTAGGCAGACAGATCAATCTACATATATATATTTATAATATGTATACTATGTATTTATTCATTCATAGAAATAGAATTGTACATACAAATTTTTGACTTGTTATTTAATAGCAAGATTTTTGCTAGGTTATCCAAGTCAATTTCTGGTGTTTTGTTTTGGTTTGTTTGGTCTTCCTCGTCTTACTATCCAAGTTGAATTATTTGGGTGCAACAGATGAGGATGGTTGGTTATTTCTGTGGTTATTGATTTCAACTTTTTTTTAAACAAAAAGGATATAGTAATACCAAATAAAATATGGTGATTTATGAATTATATGTTCATTACATAACATACATACATTCAATACATACATAACACATGTGTTGCATATATTTTCTCATTTTAAACCCACAACAACTCTCTGGGGTGCTGATTATTACTAGTATTGCCATCATCATTTTGTGGATTAGGAAAATGATCATTAGAATCTTTGGGTGGGAATAAAGGCAGTAAATACAACATTCTCTCAATGTTATAAAATGGGGAGGTCAGGAGGAGGAATGGAGTCAGATCTAGATTAAATGGTTCCATTCACTTTATAAAGATAGATGCAATACTAAACCTCCAAGAATACAGTGGATGCCTTGAAACTTCGCTACGGTCTATGAGAGGGGAACATTCGGAGTCTACATTCACAGAGAAAGAGAGAAGCATTTACTATAAGAATCAAGAGTCTCCTTCATTCTAGAAAGACAATAACTCTAGATTTTAGGATAAAAATTTGAGTACCTTTGTGCAGCATCCAGATCTTCAAGTTATATTATATCCTTGCAACCAAAGCCAAGGAACCACTTGGATGTGAAGTGGGCCCCAGCACTGGGAGTCACCTTTTCTGTGTCACCACCACATAAAAAAAAAACAAGCTAACTAACCAAAACAAGCAGAAGAACCTAGACAATTCAAAGGGCATTTCAACAATCAGAAAATTGGCAAGGTGGCCAAGATTTGATAGTAGAACTAGGTTGTTCCTAAAGTCGAATTTAAAGAAAAGGAAGTGTGCAAGGGAAACCTTTAAAAAGCACGTTAACAAAACTGCCTTAATTTTTTCACTTTCAAATAATCCATTAAATTAACAATAAAAAAAAGATGCACCAAGCAACCTCGGACTGAGAACATTCAGTTGTGCTGGTGTTGGCTAGGAGAGAGATGATCAGGAGATTGAATGGTGAAGACAAAGGAAGAGTGTCCCCGGCAGATACAGTGACAGCCAGCTGGTAGCAGGGCTAATAACACAGCCAGCTGATAACATTTCCTTTCTGGGGCCCCAGAATTTCCAGTTCAAAGTAAAGCCAAAAAGATTATAAGCATATTTCTCTTTTGTGCTTTCCACATGGACAGAATTCTAATGTCTGACCACGGCAATGATGCCATCAATGGTTTTATTCAAGCAAGGAATATTCTATAATGTTTTCTATCCTGCATATATGTTAGCAGGTAGGTTTCTGGGGCTACAGAAGAATTGCCTCATGCCTCCGCTTAAGTTAATATTCGATGATGATGGGGAGCTTGTGTCAGACCTCTATCCGTCTTTAAGATTTAATTCAGTGATTGGGAAGGTTGTTCTTCAATATGTGTGGATAAAGGTGATAGGCCAACAAGCTAGAGAAAGCAGAATGACCATACAGTAGTTCATCAAACAGCTGCCAACTTAAATATGCCCCAAACTGTTTTCTTACTGAGGCTTCATTTTGACCTAAACCGTGTTCCAAGACCCCAGTCTTCTGACAGGAAAGATTATATGCCAAGTATCAGAAAGGAAACATAATTATGACTAACATTGAAGCGGGTGCTATTAAATCTTTTCATTTCAAATTTGGAAATATAAGATGAAGAGTTTAATATTAATTCAATCAGTCAGTTTCAACTAGATCACTGTGTATTACATCTAATAGCATTAAGACATCACTAACCCCGCTTCTCATAAAAACAAGCAAAGTATTATAGCTAGTCCAAGCAGGCGTATTCTACAACGATTTGATTATATTTATATGTTTTCTTGCAAACTCCAGTGGTATTTCTCAAAATTTTTTAGGTGTCAACATATGGTTTCAATTTCTCTGAAATATATAGCATAGCTTGTTCTCAGGGAAAATGCTGCCAAACAGGACTTGTAAGGACTTGTAAATGTATCTTGAGGTAAAACTTAACATCTCTCCTTTTCCTATAAGACTCCTTGGCTAATGTCTGAATAACCACCTCAGATGGAAAATCACACCATTACCCAAATGAAGTTTTTTTAACTGAAAAGGAAAACAGGTTCCCCTTTCTTATCCAATCTAACCTGTATTCTAAGCGATTTTTTCATATAGAAATTATACACAGTCCCCTATACTTGAACAGAATTTTGAATATAAAAATATTGACATTTAGCTTCTTTAAATACTTGCCTTTGTGATCAGCTTAATACCATTTCAGACTAAAGGAACAAGGGTACCAAAATTAACAAAATAGAATATTGTCAATAGAAGAAAATTTTAAATCATTATAAAATGTCCTTGGTATGTCTTGGCTCTAAAAACAGGAAAAAATAAAAGGTTACCTCTGTTTTCTAATCAACTTATTGCCAGAACTTTGGATTTTTCTGGTGTACTAGATATTATTGCAGAATTATTTATCTCTAAGGTATCATTTCAAAATCACTATTGCACATTTACTTAACACACACTCAAAAGTTTTCTGTTTATCTTTCTTCAGTCTATGTATGTATGTGCACATATACATACATAATATGTGAGCATTTGTTTTTATAAAAAGTAAAACTCTATAATGTAAATTTAAAAAAAAAATTCAGTTTGATATCTGTATGTTTTGTCTGTATTAAAGTCTAATCCAAATGGTCTATGACTCCATTTGATGCCTAAAGGCTTGTTATAGGCATTTTCTCAAGTCATAAATTACCAGAAAACATGGAGTTTGTTTGTTTCATTGATTTTTTTTTATAGCATAAACCCCTTATAATATGTGCACACCAATTGCTGATGAAGGTGCAACATGTTTTATATAGGGAAGATATTTACAATTGTGTTCTGTTTATGGGAAGAAAAAGACAATATTGATAAAAAAAAAAGAGAGAGAGAGAGAAAGAGAGAAAGAGATTTTCGTCTTCAACATTTTCTCCTAAGTTCCAAATGATTATCCTTAAGTCATAAACAAACCAGTAGTCCATTAAACCATATCCCTAAATTTTTGGAGATTGACATGGTCAGCCACCTTCACACTATTATTATTTTGTCTCCTACCCACGGTGTTTATAGAATATGTGTGTAGAAACAGACTAAATACGATCAGGCACTGCTATGCTTGAGGGAGAACAGAACTCATTCTGTACGTTTGCTTCACCGACACACGGAATAAGTTGCAGAAAAGCCAAAACTTTTGTTAGTACTTTCTTCTTAGTATAAAAATAAAATAGACTATCTAAGAAAAAAATTAAAAACACAGAAAAGCCAATAAAACGAAATTAAAACATACACACGTCCCTATACCAAGATGTATGACTATTAATACACGTGTTCCTGTCATTTTAAACAGGACTCAAAACGACAACGTTCATATATCCAGGGGGTTAAAGAGCATCTTCCACACTAGTTAAATACTTCTCAGGTTAGGTTTTTTTTAGCATGATGTCTAAGTAACCACAAATATTTTGTCTTGGAAACACACCGAATTGTATTTACCAAACCTGTTGGGCTTTTAGGTTATTTCTGATTTCATAGTTATTTTCTTATTTCTTAAAATTCATAATAAAAATATTACTATTTATTGAAATGTTGACTGTGTGTCCAATATGGTGCTAGGTGCCCTGATCAGATGATCTAAAGTCGAGACTCTAGCTCTGAATTAGCCGAAGGTAGACCACTACCAATTTTTGCCAAGCACATACAGTTGCTTACGTGTTGACCATGGTTGCTTTTAAGTTGCAGTGGCAGAGCTGAGTAGTTGTAACAACAATGCTGTGGCCCACAAAACCTGATATATTTGTTATCGGGCTCTCTACAGAAGGGTGTGCTAACCTCTGATACTAGTGTCACCGATGTGTCACCCACTATGACAACAGAGATTTTCTCTCCATTGCTGCCTATACGTGACTATTTGAAGACTTGAAGTGTGGTTGGTGTGATTGAGAACTGAATTGCTAATCTCCTTTGATTTTCATTAATTTAAGTTTAAATTACATCGCATATGTGGTCATTGACAACTGTATAGATGGCACACATATAGAAGTACTGTTTCATGAAATTCCACACTCCTGATGATGCTGTGTGTGAAAATTTCTGGAAGGCTAAACATGTAGTAGATAAACTGTTCATAGCAGTCATTATTTCTGCCCATTTAGTAATATGCAACAGGTAATCAAAATTGTTTTTGTTTTATCAATGAAAGTTACTTAAGATAAACCCATGCAAGTTTAAACAGAAAAACCATTTTTTTTCCTAAGCAAAATGAGCAAGTTATGTATTGGAACAGTCATATGCCATTCTTATTATCTGTTTTTCTTATTTATGAGATGGAATGGTGAATTCACAAACAGAAACAGAAAATTTCTTAGTTTCTCCTCCCCACAAAATCCAGAAAAGTATAAAATGCTTTCTTGATTTTCTTGATTAAACCATAAAGATTAATTTACAAAAAAGAAAAAAAAAATCCTGCTGTTTTCTTAGATTCAGTTATTAATATGATTTATTAGGAGAAACTGAGAGCTTGCAGATGAATAATTATTTTCTCTCATCAGCAACCAGGGCTATTATGATATATTTTATGGTATCAGCAACCTAGGCACCTTGCCTCAGTGGCTCCCTCCTTCCATTAAAGGAAAAAAAAATAAAGAAGAAAAGGAAGGAAGGAAGGAAGGAAGGAAGGAAGGAAGGAAGGAAGGAAGGAAGGAAGGAAGGAAGGAAGGAAGGAAGGGAGAAAAGGGAGAGGGAAGGGAAGGAGGAAGACAGAATATGTCAAATTATATTTTATAAAATTTTGTGCTCATTATTCCTTCTGATCTTAGAAGGACTAAAAAAAAGACAATCATAAAGTTCTAATATGATGGGTTCTGGTGCTATGTCTCCTGTGATAGGAAAGCAGCTGTAGGCCGCTGTTCAATGCAAACGGCCTTAGGTGGCTGGATTTTAGGAGCAGCACTGAAGAAAGGACTAGATCCTCTAAACACCTTTCTGCAGTGGCTCACGCCTGTAGTCTCAGCACTTTTGGCGGCCAAGATGGGTGGATTGCTCAGGAGTTCTAGCCAGCTTGCACAAGAGTGAGACTTCATCTCTCCTGAAAATAGAAAATGGAGCTGGGCACGGTGGTGGGTGACTGTAGTCCCAGTTACTAGGGAGACTGAGGCAGGAGTTTGGAGGTTGCTGTTTCCTTCCCTTGCTTCTAGTTCCTTCCCTCCCTCTCTCCTGTCCTCCCTCCCTCACTCCTTCCTTCCTTCCTTTGTTTTTTCCTTCCTCTCTCCCTCCCTCCCCCTCTCCTTCCTTCCTTTCCTCCCTCCTTCCCTCCCTTCCTTCCCTTCCTTATTTCCCTCCCTGCCTCGATTCCTTCTTTCTTTCCCTCCCTCCCTCCCTCGCTCTCTTCCTTGCTTTCTTCCTTCCTTGCTTCCTTCGTTTTTTCCTTCCTCCCTCCCTCTCTCCTTCCTT
>CAUYON010171807.1:0-12669 GCA_963573935.1 Arctocebus calabarensis
CCTAAAAGTGCGTATCTTGAGTAGTTTAGATCAATTTATTTAGGAGGTTACTTTTGAATTGGAATGTTGAATTGTGGTCATGAGTAATGCCTATTATTGTTTATTATGGGCTGTAGGTTATGCTGATTATTGTTGAAAATAAAGATTAACATGGCAGAACAGAACAGTCGTGGAGAGGCTACTCTTACTGTTCTCTGAATCTCTGGCCTTCTGACAAACTTTTGTGGACTTCCCCTCATCTCTGATGTTGGCTGACAGTGTCAGCGGCCGGACCCGCTTTGTCTGGTAACAATACCTTTTTTCTCTTTGCCCCCCCTTAAATTTAGTGTCATCTTACTGTGGGCATTCTTCCTTCCTTTCTTTGAGATGCCACACCATCTCCCTATACTCTCCTTGCTCTCTTTTTCTCCACTCTCGTTCCCTCTCTCACTCCTTCTTTCCTTCTAAAAAGATAAACTTTATACTTTAATATCCTGATTTTGGCCTAGAGAAATTTTTTCCTTGTCTCAAGCTGAGCAACTACTGAGCTTTCGACCCTAACACCGTGGCCTCTAGGAACCATCTTGGTTTGGAGGGCAGTTTTTCTATATGGTCTCAGTCTGTTCCTGAAACAGCAATGCTTTACACAGGTCTGAGTAGTTACCTCACCTGTGGAACTTACCTCTGCTGATGGAGGGACCTTAAGGCTATTGCTTTCCAAACCTACTTATTCACCTGGATTTTGATCTTTCCTACACCCTTCTTTTTCCCCTTGTAACACATTAGTTTCTTAAATAGTATGTATATGTATGCATGTGTGTATGTGTGTGTATCTATGTACACGTGTACATACTGTCATGTGTTGCTTCAAGATGGGGATGCATTCTTTTTTTTTTTTTTTTTTTTAGAGACAGAGTCTCACTATGGCACCCTCGGTAGAATGCCGTTGTATCACACAGCTCACAGCAATCTCAAACTCTTGGGCTTAAGCGATTCTCTTGCCTCAGCCTCCCAAGTAGCTGGGACTACAGGCACAATGCCTGGCTATTTTTTGGTTGCAGTTGTCATTGTTGTTTAGCAGGCACAATGCCACAATGCCTGGCTATTTTTTGGTTGCAGTTGTCATTGTTGTTTAGCAGGCACAGGCTGGGTTTGAACCCCAGCCTCGGTATATATGGCTGGTGCCATAACCACTGGGCTATGGGCACCGAGCCAAGATGGGGATACATTCTGAGAAATGCTTCATTACATAACAGAAGTAAGGGTCTGAAAAAGGGCAAAATGTTGTACGAGTTGTCTCTTTAAAACCTCTCACCCTTTTTGAGAGATTGAAACGTGCATTCCTGCTCAAGGCCAGTGACAGAGGGGCCAGGCTCTTTGTTCTCTGTTTTCTGCCACCTTACCTCACAGGAGATGGCTCAGCAGAATTATCCAACAGAGCTCACAAGATCATCTTCATTGGAGATGCTATAATTAAACAACAATAGCCTAAAGCTGAAAACACCCTTTAAAAACTTTGTATTTCTGGCTTGGTGTCTGTAGTTCGGCACTAGCCACATACACGGGAGCTGGTGGGTTCGAATCCAGCCGGGCCTGCCAAACAACGACAACTACAACCAAAAAATAGCTGGGCATTGTAGCGGGTGCCTGTAGTCCCAGCTACTTGGGAGGCTGAGGCAAGAGAATTGCTTAAGCCCAAGAGTTTGAGATTGCTGTGAGCTGTGATGCCATAGCACTCTACTGAAGGTGACATAATGAGACTCTGTCGCGAAAAAAAACAAAAACAAAAAACAAAACCCTTGTATTTATGCTTATCGTGGTGATGATGGTTCTTTAAGATGACAATACGCCATCCTCCTCATTTGCTGGTACATTAATAAACTTCTCTTTCCTTTTCCTCAAAACACATGTGCTTATTCTTCATTCAGGCTCAGGGACAAGTACTGGACTTTCAGTAACAGGAAATTATATCATTCTGTCATCAAAGACTGTACTTACAGAAACCTATACAGTAGAGCCCCCTATACCTCTGGGCTTACCAAGTAGCCTATTGTTCTGAGGCTACAAACCTCTAGAGCAGGAGTGTCCAACCTTTTTGCTTCTGTAGGCCACACTGGAGGAAAAAGAATGGCCACAAATTAAATACACAAATACTAATGAAAGCCTACAAGCAAACAAAAAAGGTCTGTGCATAATTTTCATGATACCCATAACCACAGATTAGCAAAAAGTCCTCACATAATAATTCTAATTATGCAGCAGCCCATTCAGAGAGTCTTTAAAATCATTTAGCAGGTCCCAATTTTGCAATCACTAATATAGAAAATGTACATATTTAAGTAATAAAAGGACTTTTAAAATATTTTGTATTAAAGCAAGGAAAAAATTGGCAACATAAAATTAGTGGGATATGTGGTGTTGCATTTGAAAAACTAATGCATCAATATCTGATTTGATGGAAGTAGTTGCAATTTTCAGTGAGTTCTCAAGGTGCTCATATTTTCGTTCTAATTTTACTCTTCATGTGCTTCGTTCTTGAAAATAGTCGCTTGCAAATGCTGCCAAAAAGCAATGATTGTGAAGGGAGGTATGCTTGTCTCTGGGAAGACAGTACTTAAAAAACTCCAGTAAAGAGACATGATCAATTCTTCTTCTTCTTTTTTTTTTTTTTTGCAGGTTTTGGCCAGGGCTGGGTTTGAACCCACCACCTCTAGCATATGAAGCTGGTGCCCTACTCCTTTGAGCCACAGGCACCACCCAGAGCAATTCTTCTTTAAGTTGAATGTCAGATTGCAACTCTAAGCATTCCATTTGAAAATGGGCAGGTCATGAATGCACCAAAATATTAATTATTTTCCTGGAAATCTTGAAATCTATTTTCAAATTCTTGTATCAAATTGAAAAGCAAGACTGCATGTTTTTCACTGTTCATAGGACTGTGTATAGCCAACATGTCGAAAGGCTTAAAATCATTTGCCTTAATTTGAGCTTGCTATAGTTTCCATTTCATTTGGAATGGTGTTACAGTTGTTTAACTCATTTAAATGAACGGTTAAATCCACTAAACATGCTAGTCCACAAGCCAGTTTTTATGCTCAAGTTCTGGCACAAATTTGATCTTTGATACCATAAATGACTTGATAACATCTCAAAAATTATTAAATTTCTTCAACATTTGGCCTCACTTAGCCATCTTACTTCTAAAAAGTAAATGATGTCACCATAGTCAGCATCAGTACTTTTAAGGAATTCCTGAAATTGGTAATGATTCAATTCCTTGGCCCTATGAAATTCATAGCTTGCTGATTTGCATGACATTATCCATTTTTAAAGCTCTTGGGCATAAGTTTTCTGGATAGACTATGCAATGATACTTCATCAATCATGAGTTTGGGGCAGAAATTTCATTATCTTCTATTAATTTCACAAGTTCTTCCCATTACCAGGGTATCATCAGTAACTACCGGATATGTTGACAACAAACAAAGAAAATAGTTTTAACATACTTTTTACTGCTTTGTATAAATCTCTTGATTTACTTGTGTCTTTTAACGGCATCAAAGGAGCCATCTCGTCAGTGACATTATATTCATCATCAATACCTCTAATTAAAATGGCAAGTTGAGCAGTTGTAGTAGTAGTGCCATCATCCCTCAGCAAAGAATAAAATTTTAAATTAGCAACTTTACTCTCCAAACTTCTTTTGATAGATTTTCCAGTTTCTTCAGTTTGCCTGGCTATAGTCTGGTGAGACAAACTGATTTTGGAAATATCCCTCTTTTTATTCAAGGCTAATTACATCAGTCATTCTTTCCATACATTGATGGATAAAGTCACCATCAGTAAATGGTTTTGATTTTTTTTTGCTATTAAATATGCTATCACATAAGTAATTTTTCAATGGAATCTGAGTTGTAACTTGAAAAAATTTTTTTGCTTTAAAAATTTTTTTTTCATTTTAGATTAATGTGAGAGTACAAATAACTAGGTTACATTGTTTGCATTTGTTAGATAAAGTTCAAATTCTAGTTGAGTCCTTCACCCACCAGGGGTGCTGTATACCCTTCCGCTGGGCACCTTAGGTGAGAGCACACCAATCCCCCTCCCTCATCCCTTGTCCCTTTCTCTCCTCTCTCCTACCCCCTCTTGAATATACTTGTGTTTGTCTCTCATATAGGCATGTAGTTGCTTTTCTGTTGGCTTCATATTAGTTTTGTGTACATTGGATACCTGCTTTTCTATTCTTGTAATACTTTACTAAGAAGAATGTGCTTCAACTCCATCCAAGTAAATTCAAAAGATGTAAAGTCTCCATCTTTTCTGCAGCTGAATAGTATTCCACGGTATACATATACCACAGTTTATTAATCCATTCCTTGGGTTGCTTCCATGTCTTAGCAATTGTGAATTTAGCTACAATAAACATTCTAGTGCCAATGTCCTTGGGGTAAAATGGTTTTTTTTCTTCTGGGTAGATACCTACTAATGGGATTGCAAGATCAAATGGAACATTCTCCATACTTCTTTCCATAGTTTGCAGTCCTACCAGCAGTGTAAAAGTGTTCCCTTCTCTCCACAGCCACCCTAGCAGCTGCAGGTTTGGAATTTTGTGATGTGGGCAATTCCACTTTTTAAATCTCATTTTCCTTTGGTATTTTATTACAGATAACAGCAGTAAAGGGACTTGCCCAATGTCACGTAATTGTGGACAGATCCAGCGCTAGACTTTTGTCTCTCGACCTCTCAGCAGCTGCCTTCTCAGTCCAGCTTTCTATAAAGATGGTCTTTAAAAAAAAAAAAAAAGACAAAGTCTCATTTTGTCACCCAGGCGGAGGTCCAGTAGTGAGATCTGAGCTCATTCTAGCCTCAAACTCCTGGGCTCAAGTGCTCCTCCTGCCTCAGGCTCCTAAGTAGCTGGCACTATAGAGAGACTGTCATGCCTTGATAATTGTTTTATGTTTTAAGGACCAGTAACAGTAACCACAGTGGTTAGCAGGGGAAGAGACATCTTAACATACTTTTTATTTTAATTCTATAGTGGCAGATTGACTCTTTGAGTTTTGAACTTTTGGTGCATTTACCCATTACTTTACAAGAACAGAAATCCAAGAGGCTTCAAATATAAGAACTGAGAACAACTTTGTTGTTTTAAGATTGTATAAAAAGTCTCATTTGAGTTTCTCCAAGATCTGAGAGAGGAACCCTGTGGTGTTAAATGAGTTGGGCATTTAACTAATGATTCTGTTCAAACAGTGAGGTGGGGCAATTGGATTTGATCTTCCAGTGGGCAGAGAAGCTGCAGAATACACAGGGGGTTGTATTTAACCTTCCACTCTGATGATGGAGATAGGAGAGGAAAACAGAGGTCTCAAAAATTCAGGGAGAGCAGAGGAAGTGGCTCTCGTGTTATTAAAATCAGTTTGCTTGCCTGTTAACAGGGAAAGTTACCCGAGGCTCAGCCCTTCCAGCATGATGAGAATGCCCTGTCCATCAGACTGAAGTAGTCCTAGAGGGCTTATGGGTAGGAAGGATGCAGGCTCACGGAGCTTTGCCAGTTCCAGCTGTATAAACTCTGTTCCCTAGGGCATTTCTCTCTGGAGACCCAGCTGGTTGCAGAGGAAGCAGGGTGTAGGGAGAGTGGGTCTCATTCTTGATGTCTTCTTGCCTGAGCCTCCAGGACAGCCCTGCCTCTGAAAGATTTCTACCACAGTGTTAGCCACCACTTGAAAGCTGCTTTCTGCTCCTGGGCCTGCTGCTGCTGCTTCTGTCTGTCTCCATTTGGTTATCAAAGACCTTTGAAGGTCAGGTTTGAAAGTCTACTTGTACAGTGTGAGGCTCCTTTACAAGCTTTTGGAGTTTGTGCCATATAACAGGGACTGCCTGGGACATGAAGTGCACTGCCAGGATGGACTGCCAGGATGGATTGTCCCTCCCTAGTGCAGGGTCTGAATTGGGAAGGAGGAAGTTGAAAGAGACACTTTACCTGGACAATGAAGACAGTGAGAGCAGGTAGAATGCAGATCAGAAAGTCCAGCAAGCATAAACCTCAGCAGGCCATGTCTCCTCCTGCCTGGATCCCAGGATTCCAGACAGAATTCCTGATAGATTTTCGATGAGGACACCACCTCCAGGCCCCCTTCCTCAGGTAAGGATTGGTTGCCCCTTTCCTCCCCTCTGGAGCCGACAAGAGCATGGGAGTATTGGTCACACAAGCCTCGTTCATGCCACTTACCAGCTCGCAGTGAACACCCTCACCCTCAACTATTAACTTTTTTCTCCCGAGTGGCTGACTTTTCTCTCTCTGTTATCTGAACCATCAGAAGCTTCTCCTTTTTTCTTGTATCTATATTATGCAAAGACTTAAAAATCTTACATATGAAATTTCATCTAATTTTCCTAATTATTGCTGAAAGCATGCAAGCTGTAAAATAGTATAATAATTCAAGGAAGCATTCAAGGGCCATCTTTACTCAGCGCCTCAAACATACATAGGCCAAACAATGTTACAATGGCAAGTTCATTTCTTTTTAGTCAGAGAGTAATTAATACTCCCCATCAGATAGGATTTACCCCAGTGGACTTTCCTCCAGGTGTATAAACCCCAAAATACAGATAGATACCACACACACAAATGGGGACAAATACCAGGTGTATGCACAAACAGACAGAAACACAAGGTGCAGTTGTAATCAGAGAGCATACCTATAACCAGGTGTACATAGAGGCCAGATACCAGGTGTGTACACAAAGCAGATGACAGGTGCATATGCGAGCAGATCCAGGGAGTGCACCTGAAATCATCAGAGAGTGCCCTTGTAGCCAAGTGCATGCAGGGGCAGAAACACGTGGTGCATGTGAGATCGGACTGTGGACCAGGTACGCCTGCAAACAGAAACAGGAGCTCACTGGTTACCAACTGGAATAAAGGACAAACTTTTCCTTAGGGACGGGGGATGTTGATTCAACCTGTCAAGGAGTCCTAGGGACACATGTCCTAGTGGCACCTCTGGAGGAGAGTTCAAGTCAGGTTTTTTGAGGTCCCTCTGTCCCAGTCACCTGGAGAATTATGGCAAGTAAGGGGAAACCCGATGCTTACTGCAAGCCTCTGGGTATTGCCCCATGTTTGAGCTCCAAGTATATAACTAGGCTGCCAGAATCAGGAGCATGAGCAAGATTCAGAATCCCAGGAAGACAGGAGATCATTCTCAAAGCCTGCTTTAGTTTGAGAGAACTTCCCAGAGTTCTTATACTCTATCCACAGTTACTATCTTTAGCTATGCATTACCCAGCCCACTGAAGGGCCACGTTTGTTACTTTCCCGAGCTGCACATCTGGTGTTTCTTTTCTTTAACTCAAGGTCATGAAGTCCCTGGGTCCTTCACCGTGTTGGAGCCAGGGGAGGACTGGTTGTCGTGACTGTCTGTTAACTAGTTAGATCATTATGTAACTTTTATAGCTTAGAGGTGAGAGGGGGTTTGAGACTGTTCCTTCTCTTACAGTATAATCATAGCTCACTCTACCCTTACACTCTCCGCCTCAAGTGATCCTCCCTTAGCTTCCTAAGTAGTTGGGACCATAAGCACAAGCCATCGTGCTCCACTAATAAAAAAATGTTTTTTTGTGGTGGGTGCCTGTAGTCCCAGCTACTCAGGAGGCTGGGGCAAGATATTGTTGGTTTCTGTTTCTAGGTATTGATAATAATTTCAATAAAGTAAAGTCATTACTTTCTTTTTTTTTTTTGAGACAGAGCCTCAAGCTGTCACCCTGGATGAAGTGCCGTGGCATCACAGCTCACAGCAACCTCCAATTCCTGGGCTCAAGTGAGTCTCTTGCCTCTGCCTCCCAAGTAGCTGGGACTACAGGCGCCCGCCACAATGCCCGGCCGTTTTTTGGTTGCAACTGTCATTGTTATTTGGCGGGCCCAGGCTGGATTCGAACCTACCAGCTCAGGTGTACATGGCTGGCGCCTTAGCCCGTTGAGCCACAGGCGCCGAGCCAAGTCGTTACTTTCTAACAGTGCTTATTTTTATATTTTATGATGGTAAAATGTTAGAAGTGACAACACAGAGATTGAACTCAGCGTCCTTTCCTTAGGTGCCATAGATTCACCTCTATAGGTGAAATTTTCCTTTTGTTTATATCTAGAAGGTAATTTCCTAAGAACAGGTTGGTTCTATTTTTAAATTAAAAAAAAAATAGCATTTACAGATATAAGTACACAAATTCTAGCAGCTTTATGAATTTTCACAAAGCAAATTCATCTATCGAAACCATGAAATAGAGGTGACAGTACCCCAGGGGTCTCCAAGAGTTCTGGCCAGTAATTACCCCCCAAAGCGAAGAGCAGGCCCAGCTTTCCTGAAGTTTGAGCATCATGGTCTGCAGAGTGTTCTCTTTTGAGCCTGGCATCTTTCACATTGAGTTGGTGAACGAGTACACATGATTTATACTTCCTATTATGTTTTCTTCTCTTACCCTTTAAAAACATTATCATCCAGTGGGCATGGTGGCTCAGTGCTATAATCACTGCACTTTGGAAGGCTGAGGCCTTAAGTGACTTTGGAAGGTCACTTAAGGCCAGGAATTCAAGATAAGCCTAGGCAATATAGCCAGAACCTGTCTGTGTAAAGAATTAGCGAGGTGTGGTAGAACAGGTCTGTTGTCCTAGCTACTCAAGAGACTGAGGTAGGATTCCTTGAACCTAGGAATTCGAGGTTATACTCAGCTGTGCTTGGGTCATTTCATTCCAGCCTGGGTAACAGAATGAGATTGTCTCATGCAAAACAAAACAAAGCAAAAACACTACCGAATCTTAAGGGCAATATACCAATTATACCTCAATAAAACTGTTATAACAAAAGAATTATTATATCTTGATTGAGATTTGAAAGATGAGTAAGATTTTGCCAGATTCAGGGAGCAGTTTGGGTTAAAGAAACAGGATGTTCAAAAAGTCAATGTTGTAGCCAGGGTGACAGAATTTGTGTGGGTTAAAATTGTCCTTTATTGCCATGATTCAGAAATGCCAGGAAGACAGGGAAGTTATTCTCAAAGCCTACCTTACCTTGAGAGAACTTTTTTTTTTTTTTTTTTTTGAGATAGAGCCTCAAGTAGAGGCTCTGGCATCATAGCTGGGTAGAGTGCTATGGCATCATAGCTCACAGCAATCTCCAACTCTTGCCTCAGTTTTTCTATTTTTAGTAGAGACAGAGTCTTGCTTTTGCTCAGGTTGGTCTTGAACTTGTGAGCTCAAGCAATCCACCTGCATTAGCCTCCCAGAGTGCACCTTTAGAGAACTTTACAGAGTTCTTATACCCTCCCTGAAAGTTACTAGTCTTAGCTTTACATCATTAAACTCTCTTATCTCAAGCTGCAAACTCTTTTTTTTTTTTGAGACAGAGCCTCAAGCTGTCACCCTGGGTGGAGTGCTGTGGCATCATAGCTCACAGCAACCTCCAATTCCTGGGCTCAAGCGAATCTCCTGCCTCTGCCTCCTAAGTAGCTGGGACTACAGGTGCCCGCCACAATGCCCGGCCAGTTTTTGGTTGCAGCCACCATTGTTGTTTGGTGGGCTGGATACGAACCCACCAGCTCAGGTGTATGTGGCTGGCACCTCAGCCCATTGAGCCACAGGTGCTGAGCCAAGTTGCAGAACTCTAAGTAGCATTTGTCACATTCCTAAGCTGTACATATTCCATCTGTTGTTTTATCTTCAGCCCATAGTCGTGATTGCCCTTCACAGTGCTAGAACCAGGGGAGTTCTGAAGGGTGTAACTGTCTTATAAGTAGTTAGATCATTAAGTAACTTTTACAGCCCCAAGGGAGGAGAGTGGCTTAAGTTGTTTCTACCCTTACAATGTGAGGGAAACTATGGAATGTCTAGTCAATTGGAAGTTGACATTCATTCTGGAATAGATATTCCCTATTTAGTACAACCATTTTCATAATTATGACCATACAGATTGTGCCAGTTATTTCAAACTGCAAAGAGCAATGATGAAACATCCCTATACATATATACCCTTTCGTACTACAGCTTTTATTTCTGTAGGCTATATTTGAGCCTTACTGAGTTCAGGGATATGTGTATTTAAATATTTAACACATATTTTTTATTTTTAATAAATATCAATATTTTAATAAATATTACTAATATTTTAATAAATATAAGATTGTTAGGAAGTATTGCTGTAATTCCCACTTCCATGAGCAATATTTGAGGTTGCCTACTTCCCCACCTTTGTTGGCTACAGATGTTAATAACTTTAAAAGTTTTTCTATCAGTGGCGAAAATGCTACTTTTGTTGCTTTAATGTGCTATTTTTTTCTGGCTATTGAAGAGATTGTCTTTTTATATTTTTGTATCTGTAGATTTCCTTATCTGTAGAGCTACTGAATTTGGGTTGGACAGGAAAGGGTAAAAGAGAAAGGAAAGATGATTTGAGAATGTTTTGATTATTCTCATCATGTCAAGCTCTCAGGAAACAGTAGCCCTTTTCATCGTTCAAAACATGCTGATAGTGAGAAGATGAACTCTTGCTGATGAGATGTAGTGGACTGCTTCCTTGGTGCAAGAACTTCCTGAACAGAAAGAATTTGGAAACAGCTGACATGCTTACTAGGGACTTGGAAGATGTTCAACAGAAGAGAAAAGAAATTGCTGGTGACTTCCATGAGGAAGGACGTTCCTCACAGTCACACTAAGTCTGCAGTTTGGACAGGCAGGCGAAAGTCACACTCATTTCCAATGGCTACGTTGCCCTGAGCTCCATAAGATCATACGCTGAAAATAATTATGTAGATTGAAACAAAGTCACAGTTTCAAAAAAGCATGTAAGGTTTTGCATTAAGTCCAGTTCTGTGACTTTCCACAGAGCACAAATCTCAGGATTAGCCTGAATTATGAAGCCTCTGCATTACAAATGGTGGCCAGTTTCAAGAAGAAATTATTAAACTGAAAGGCCAGTATGTCTGGAATGCTGGGGGTGATGTATCTGCTAGAAATGTTCTCTCCTGCAAGTACCTGAAATAAAAGGACATATGGTGTTTATTTCAGAGATCCCCAAACTTCCCTGGCTTACTTTGCACATAGCCCCCCATTAAAATACCCCATAGTCCTATTTATTAAGTAATGAGGTCCAAAATACTTAAAAAATGGCTATGTTCCATTTGAAAAAAATACATGTATATTGAAAAAATATCATACAGTCATTGTACATACAAATAATAATACATATACATTGAAAATACACATAATTAAATAATTTACATATAAAATGCACATATTTTATATTTTTCTTTCATTCTTAAATAACGTTAAATAAATAACTCAGTTTATTTGAGTTAGTAAATAACATTCACTTGTTTTATTTTGTTTTTCAGACAGGGTTTTTCTCTGTCCCTCAGGCAGGGTTAGGGGGCAGGCAGGATCCCAAGTCCCTTTACTTCTCTAGCACCTGGGAGTGCTTACTAGGCTTACTAGGCTAGGAGTCTTACTAGGCTGTGTGAACCAGGCTAGTGTTCCTGATATGCTTGTGCAGAGGGAAACAGGACTTGGCAAGGGGTTCTATGTCCAATTTCTAAAGGAAGGGGGACATGGGCTGTGTCTACAACCTGGCTGGAGCTGGGATTGCTTTCTATTATGCCAGGTAAGAGTGAGATTCAGAGCGGGCAACACCTAGGTGCAATTGAAGAAAAGGTGAAAAAAGAAGTCCCAAAATTGTCTCAAATCATCAAAATTAAAGATAAAGTCACAATGGATCTGGGCATAATTAGGAAGGATATAATAGAACTTTTTTCTTTTTTTTTTTGAGACAGAATCTCAAGCTGTCACCCTGGGTAGAGTGGCTCATAGCAACCTCCAACTCCTGGGCTCCAGCAGTTTTCCTGCCTCTGCCTCCCAAGTAGCTGGGACTACAGGTGCCCACCACAATGCTCGGCTATTTTTTGGTTGTAGCCATCATTGTTGTTTGGTGGGCCTGGGCTGGATTTGAACCCACCAGCTCAGGTATATGTGGCTGGTGCCTTAGCTGCTTGCGCCGCAGGCGCCAAGCGGATATAATAGAACTTAAGGAATTGATAGAGGTATTCAAGGAGTTTTAAAACACAGTAGAGAGTCTCAGGAACAGAGTAGAATAAGGAGAAAGAAAAACTCTCAAAATTCAAAGACAAGATTTTTGAACTAACCCAAGCATCTGAAGTGGCAGAAAAGAAGAGAGCAAAAGCAAAGCAATCTCTTAAAGAGATATGGGACTACACCAAGTGTACAAATATACATTTTATAGGTATCCCTGAAGGAGAAAAAGAGAATTCTAAATGCAAAGAAGCTCTACTTCAAGACATCATTGTGGAGAATTTCCCAAGCATTTCCAGAGACCCAGAAATACAGATAGTAGATAGTTATGGAACTCCATGATGACTCAATTCAAACAAAGCATCTTCTTTATTTTATTTTATTTTATTTTATTTTTTGAGACAGAGCCTCAAGCTGTCACTCTGGATAGAGAGCTGTGGCATCACAGCTCACAGCAAACTTCAATTCCTGGGCTAAAGTGAGTCTCTTGCCTCTGCCTCCCAAGTAGCTGGGACTATAGGCACCTGCCACAACGCCTGGCCATTTTTTGGTTGCAACCATCATTGTTTGGCGGGCCTGGGCTGGATTCGAACCCGCCAGCTCAGGTGTACATGACT
>CAUYON010171808.1:0-12705 GCA_963573935.1 Arctocebus calabarensis
GCCTGTAGTCCCAGCTACTTGGGAGGCAGAGGCAAGAGACTCGCTTGAGCCCAGGAATTGGAGGTTGCTATGAGCTGTGATGCCATGGCACTCTATCCAGGGTGACAGCTTGAGGCTCTGTCTCAAAAAAAAAAATAAATAAATAAAAAATAAAGATGAGTAAACTGAGGCCAGGAGACTAGGAATGCCTTGATCAAGGTCACAGAAATTGGTGACAGAACCAAGTCTTACCTTATGCAGCCTTATGCGTAATTTTTTGGGATGCTGCCTGGTCTTGCTGATAACTCTTTTCCTCCCCCATCAGGCTGGGAGAGTTCCAGAGAGTGAGTAAGCACTGCCTTCTCTCTCCCTAAGGATAAGGGAGGCGTGTGGAATGGAAAGCAATGGGTAATCTTATAAAAACAAACACAGTGAAAAGCACAAAACCTCACTTTCAACAATCTTTTGAAATCTTGCTGTCACCCTCCCCTCCTCCAAGGAACTTTTCACAAGATTTAATAGAAGTGGCTGGGGATGCCAAAAAGATAAGCCTTCCTACCTCCCCCCCTCCCCACCACCACACTCCATAGAGAAGGAATAAATACCCAGGATTAGCCTAGGAGCCTGAATGAACCAAGTAGAGGTCAAGTCCCAAACAACCCAGGGTGCCTAAAGTCTCTAATACTTCAGTCTTCTGCTTCCTGTCCCAGGAGTCCACCAGGTATATACAATTGGAGGGGGTCCCAACTAGAGGGGTCGGGAATCACCCTGGGGGAGGTTCAAGTCCTCTGCTGCCCTTCTTGGGGCAGAAAGTTGCTTCCCCATTTTCCCTTCAGAACATGCATTCCTAGTCTCAGCCTCTCTCCCTCCCCGAGCCAAGTCCCAGGAATCTATTTCAGGACTTGTTTCACCCACTCCCACTCGGCCTGACGTCTGTGACAAGCTGGGTGCTAGGGAGTCCTTGCCATCTGCGCACCTCTGCCAACGGCCAGGAAGCCCCAGGTGGCACTCAGTCCCCAGGCCCAGAAAATGAGCCCAAGCTCACTCCCTGTCCCTATAAATCTTCTGCTAAGTTGCTGGTGATTTTATTTCTTGGCTCCCAAAAAACAAGGACACTATAATATTGACCCTCCATACACATGTCTTAGCTTAAAGAGGCCTTGAAATCTGTGGAAAGGGAATGAGGAGGTGGGATTAAATTCCCCCCAAAACTTATCTACACAAGCACATAAACTTTAGCAGTTATCTATGAAAACTTTAAATACAGGTGGTGCCCATAGCTCAGTGGGTAGGGCGCCGGTCACATACACCAAGGCTGGCAGGTTCGAACTCAGCCTGGTCCAGCTAAACAACAATGACAACTGGGGCGGTGCCTGTGGTTCATCAAGTAGGGCGCCAGCCCCATATACCAAAGGTGCCAGTTTCAAACCCGGCCTCAGTCAAACTGCAAAAACAGAAAAATAGCCAGGTTTGCAGCCGAACTGCAAAAACAGAATAATAGGTTTTGTGGCAAGCGCCTATAGCCCCAGCTACTCGGGTGGCTAAGGCAAGAGAATCGCCTAAGCCCAGGAGTTGGAGGTTGCTATGAGCTATATGACGCCATGGCACTGTACCGAGGACAACAAAGTGAGACTCTGTCTCTAAAAAAAAAAAAAAAAAAAAGAACAATGACAACTGCAACAACAACAAAAAATAGCCAGGCATTGTGACGGGCGCCTATAGTCCCAGCTACTTGGGAGGCTGAGGCAAGATAATTGCTTAAGCCCAAGAGTTGGAGGTTGCTGTGAGCTGTGACTTAACAGCACTCTACTGAGGGTGACATAATGAGACTGTCTCAAAAAAAAAAAAGAAAAGAAAATGGGCTCAAAGCCTGTAGCACAGAGAGTATGGCACCAGCCACATATGCCAAGGCTGGCAGGTTTGAACCCAGACCGGGCCCGCCAAACAACAATGACAACTGCAACCAAAAAATAGCTGGGCATTGTGGCAGGCGCCTATAGTCCCAGCTGCTTGGGAGTCTGAAGCAAGAGAATTGCTTAAGCCCAAGAGTTGGAAGTTGCTATGAGCTGTGACCATTCTACTAAGGGTGACATGGTGAGTCTCTATGTCAAAAAAAAAAGAAAGAAAACTTAAAATACATATACCTTTGACACAACAATTACACTTCTAGAAATTTGTCTTACAGGAAGTATTCCCCATATGTACAAATTATATGTGCAAGGAGGGTCATGACTGTGGATTTGATAGAGGATTTAGTTCATAAATGCTATATATTCATTCATGTGGTCATCAAAAAGAATGAGAATGGGGCGGCTCCTGTAGCTCAGTGTATAGGGTGCCAGCCATATACACCAAGGCTGGTGGGTTTGAACCCGGCCCAGGCCAGCTAAAATAACAATTGCAACAACAACAACAACAACAAAAATAGCCGGGCATTGTGGCAGGTGCCTGTAGTCCCAGCTACTTGGGAGGCTGAAGCAAGAGAATCACTTAAGCCCAAGAGTTTGAGGTTGCTGTGAGCAGTGATGCTACAGCACTCTACTGAGGGTGAAACAGTGAGACTCTGACTCAAAAAAAATGAGAACGCTCAGCATCCATAGCTCAGTGGTTAGGGCACTGGCTACGTACACTGGGGCTGACGGGTTTGAACTGGCCTGAGCCTGCTAAACAACAATGACAACTGCAACAAAAAAATAGCTGAGCATTGTGGCTGGCCGCCTGTATGGAAGCCTGAAGCAAGAGAATAGCTTAAGCCCAAGAGTTAGAGGTTGCTGTGAGCTGTGATGTCCCAGCACGCTACCAAGGGCAACATAGTGAGACTGCCTCAAAAAAAAAAAGAGAGAGAGAAATCTATATGTTTTGGCATTGAATACTGTTCAAGATATAAATGAGAAAAGTAAAACTGTACAATATGTCTTATATAATCCCATGCATGTTATGTATACATACCATTTTTGAACATGCAGAGAAAAAAATATCTGGAAGAATACATAAAATCCTGTTCACAATGGTTAGCTCTGAAGTTGAAATTATGGGGCTTCTCTTATTTTCTGAGTTTGGATTTCTTTCACAATAAAGATGTATTAACTTTTGTAATGAGGTGAGGACTGTAAAAAATGTTTTAAAAGAAAAGAAAAAAGTAAGAATTTATATAGAATACCCTCTTCCAGCTTAATTTATATAGAGCTGGAATTTATAAATTTATATATTTATTTTAATTTATATAGAATACCCTCTTCTCCAGGGGAGAAGATCCCATGACATCCACACACAAATTCCCCAACAGATGGCCTTGGACATGAAATGTGGCCACAGACTGTCCCCTCTTGCAGCCAATTGCTAGACCTCCCTTGCTGCCTTCACCCTCTCCCCTCCAGCCTTCACTCCCTCCTCTCTCCTCCCAATGCCCACTGGCCCCCATTCAAACAAGCTTGTGTTAGAGAACAGGCCGTCCTGTGCGCTCCCAGCACTTGGGTGGAACTCAGCACTTCCCAGTCCCCAATGGAGTTGCCCATCTCACTTGGAATGACACGTGGTCAGTATGAAAGGAGGGTGGGGACCTCTGGCCAGATTTGAGGCCAGAGCTCTGCTGGGCATCAGAGATAAAGCTTCCACTCCCCAGGAAGGGGAGTGGGTGAGCAGGAAAGCTGGTCCTTAATCTAATCAAGGAGAAGGAAGCAGAAGGCAGAGCAAAGTCAGAGCTCTAAGATGCTGGACTATCTCCTGCCTCCTATTGCCTGCCCCAGGAGTGCAAAAAGCAAGCCAGGGAGGAAGGATCTGAATGTATCACCAAGTAGCCCTGTGTTCTTAGGCAAGTCAGTGCCCCCTCTGGTCCTTAAGAACTTCTTTCCTTCCTCTTCTTTTTTGAGACAGAGTTACACTACGTTGCCCTAGGTAGAGTGCCCTGGTGTCACACAGCTCACAGCAACTCCTGGGCTTAGGCGAGTCTCTTGCCTTAGCCTCCCAAGTAGCTGGGACTATAGGCCCCCACCACAATGCCCAACTATTTTTCGTTGCAGTTTGGCCGGAGCCAGGTTTGAACCTGCCACCCTCAGTATATGGGGCTGGCACCCTGCCCACTGACCCACAGGCACTGCCCCCCATCTATTTTCTTGTTGCAGTTGTAATTGTCTAGCTGGCCAGGGTCAGGCTTGAACCCACCAGCCTCAGTGCATGTGGCTGGCACCATAGCCACTGTCCTACAGGCACCAAGCCTCCTTCCTTGAGCCCATGCAGCGGAGGGAGGACTGGAGAAGGCATGGGAAACTATGGCAGCACTGCCATCTTTACCCTCGGGAGAAGGGGCTCCAGGAAGGCATTTTACATTCCAACCTATGCAAGCAGAGGGAGTGTCTGGCAGGGAAAGGGTGGCTCAGAAGGGAGCTCCAACTCAGGGGCCCTACAGGTTTCCTTCTCTTCACTTCACAGGCATCCTACCCCAGCCACTGCTCCTGCCCCCAAGGAAACTGCTCAGCACCCATGTCAAGATCAAGAAGTTCTGCTTACTAGAGAAGCCGGGACAAGGAACTGCAGCCTTGTCCTCAACCCTGATCCCATCCCCATTCCTTGCCGGTGGCCAAGTTCAAAATGCAGAATCCCTGGGCAGGACTAGAGAATAAGAGACCCTGTCTCCCTTCCAATGCCCTGCAGACAGGAAAGTGATCCCTCCTTTCCAGCCTCCAGTCCCTTTGAGGAACCGAGGCAGAGGATTATTCCAGTACTTCCAACTCCCACCTATCCGCAGTTGGTTATCTTCTCAGAATTCCTGAGCACCCAGCTCAGGAAATGTGCTTGGTCTTTTACTCTCCCTATGATCCCCACAAATCACTGGCTTCCCCATCTTTTTCTCCCTGCCACCAATCCCCCCTTTCCTCTATGGCCTCCAGCTGAAGAGTCAAGCCAGAGGGTTTGGGGGAAAAGCCAATTCCTGGGACATTTTCATGTCTCCTGTGGACCACAGTCCCTGCTTGCCCTGGGGGCTGGAACATGGAGAAGCAAAAGATGCCACTTCTAGCCAGACAGGGTCAGACAGTAGTTGGTAAAGCCAGAACCAGGAGCTGGCACCTTGGAGGCACCTCTGCTAGGGGTGGGAGAGCACCTCTGAACATCTTTCCTACTCAGAGACCTCAGTGCCCCAGATGACCAGAAATGGAGAAAACATGTTGTTGGAGATAATGAGACAAAAGAGCAGAATTCAGATGGGGTACGCTAGGATGGGCAGGAAAGATCTACTAGTAGGACAGATCTTTCTGGCCAAGTCCTTCCCAGCCTGGACTGGAGCCTGGACATGTTCCTGAGCTGCAAGACTGTGCCCAGAAGATGGAGAAATGAGTCACAGGTGTGTGTGTGAGGGGCCAGGTAGCACATGTTCCGAGCAGAACCAGCCCAGCAGCTCTGCAGAGCAGATCCTAGTACTGACGCACACGTGGGCATCCATCCGGATCAATGCACACCCCCTCCCCCAGGGACAGGTGGCAGGGGGTAAATCTGAACTTCTAGCAGCCCTGGATAGGAAGAAGCAAGTTCTTTAGGAAGCCTCCCCCTAAAAGGGGGGTTGCCAGCACCTTTTTATCCTCCCGGGTCCTTTTATCTCATTCCAGAGGAGACTCAGAGCCTGCTCTGGGGATTCTGTTTACATAAAGCAGTCATTTTCAACCCGCGTGCCACAAAAAGTTTTAAAGATCAGTATTTTTGAAAGAAGTTCCAACCACAGAAACCATATTCTTTTTAACTATTTTTTTAAATCAACATAATTCAACTGTGCTGTGGAAGTTTAGCTATAGGTTCAAGTGCGCCATGAGATAAAAAAGGTTGAAAAACACCAGCATAAAGTGTGGGGGTAGGAAAGAATTGTGCTTGGATTTTTACTCACTACTCCTACCCAGAAAGATCAGGAGGATCTAATTGTTCCCCCTTATCAGACCAGCTGGCCCTGATCTGGTGAGGAGGAGGCACCCCTGAAATTTCGAGCCTTGCAATGTTAGTATTTTATTCATATGATTACTATTAACATTGGGAGCCTAAGTCTTCCACCCCCATCTCGGAGACTTGGATGTCTAGCAGTCTTCATTGCCACCAAGCACAAGCAGCTGCTACTACTGCCCCTTTCATGAGAGTAGCTACCATTCTCAAGAGCTGGAAGACTCAGGCCTAGTCACCAGAACCAGGTGGCTCAATCCAGCTAGAGCCTTCCCAGCACCAGCTGTTGCCATCACTGCCAAAGCTACAGTCAGCAAGATTGAGCACACCAAGATGGCTTAAGGCCAAACAGGAATTACTTTCCATTCTCACCACATCCTCCGAGGGAGGAAAAAAATCAGACTAACCTGAGTACTAGGAAAATGAGAAGGATGGAATGGAATGGCTCTTTGTTGACTTATCAATAGAGACCTATGTGGTATCTCCAGGGTCAAGGACCTAGAAGCATCTCAGACCAGCAAAATTTTGTTTTGTTTTGTTTTTTGAGACAGAGTCTCAAGCTCTCACCCTGGGTAGAGTGCCGGTGGCATCACAGCTCACGGCAACCTCAAACTCAAGTAGCTGGGACTACAGGTGCCCGCCACAACACCCAGATATTTTTCTGTGACACTCTGTTCATTGTTTTAGCTGGCCCAGGGCTGGGTTCGAACCCACTGGCCTAAGTGTATGTGGCTGGCGCCCTACCCTCTGAGCTACAGGCACCACCCAGATCAGCAAAATTTGAAGTTAAATCTGCAAAGAGCAACTGCTATCAGATGCAACTAAGAGTCAACGGATGAGGGGAGGGGAGTAAACTCAGAAAGGAGAAATGCTCCCTCACCACCACAAACTACAGAGATTAGGCCATAACTTGAGGAGTTTTCAATTTCCCCCTCATCTTCACTAACCATTTCATAAACACACAATCTAATTTTTAGGAGTGCTTGCTTTGCAGATTCAGCTTCAAGATAAGTCTTTCCCCACAAGCTGTACAGAAACCCTGGACTATCCCTGGGGCAAGAAGAGAAAGGAAAATGCCAAACCAAGGTAAGAACTACAGAGTCATCAGTCTTTAATAACTTACAAGCAAATGCTAAAAAACAGTTAATAATAATAACACAGAGGACACACATGACTTATAAAAAAGGGTCATGGATCTAAAATGCAGGGAGGAGTTCTTGGCACGTTCACGCAGACACAAAATAAAAACTACTGTGACTGGTATCCCTAGAAAAGCAGCCTGGGGAGACTCCCCAGTTGGGGGTAGGAGAATAGGGAGATAGCTCTCATTCATCCCAAATGCACTATCCAAACCACTTTCCATCCCCTCTCCCAAAACACATCCATTTAAAAAGCCAGAGAAGAAATACAAGAAACAGGATCGAGGTAGAGTCACAGTTTACATTTAAGCCTCCACAGTCCTGCAGCCCCCACTTCTCCAGAGGGGAGGATGAGGGAGAGATGTTCAAAAACATCCCATCTCCCATCCCCCCTCCTAGTGTGGCAACTAAACAGGAGCCCCCATGCTCCTCCATCTTCCACTGAGGTGGACAGGTCGTGTATGCTGGGCCGACCGAGGCCACAGGCCCCAAGTGTGCAGATCTATACTGGTAGGGAGGGGACCTCCTCCGGTCACCGTCTCTTCTTGCCTGCCCGGGCAGCCTTCTTCCTCTTGATGATCATCTCATATAGTCGCTCCAGTCCTGGCTGCAGACCCATCCCGTCCACAGCACTGCAGGCCTGCACATGGGTGAGTGTGGCTGCTGCCAGCTCCCGGACTGCCAGCCTCTTCTCCACCTCTGCTGCACTAAGAGCCCCAGGTTGGTCCTGCTTGTTGGCCAGCACCAGCACAGGCACACCCTGGTTGTCCGAGGCCCGGCTGATTCGGTGTAGCTCAACCTTGGCCTCCTCCAGCCTCTCGGCCTCAGCAGCATCTACTACAAACACCAGTCCATCTGTCCGGCGCGTGTAGGAGCGCCACAGTGGCCTCAGCTTCTCCTGCCCACCAACGTCCCACACTTGGAAGGTGATGCCACGGGACCCCCCCAAGGGCACCCGGATCTTCTCAGTGTTGAACCCTTTGGTGGGGACACTCTGGACAAACTCCTTAAACTTGAGGTGGTAAAGGAGAGAGGTCTTTCCAGCAGAGTCCAGTCCAATGACTACGACGTGCAGGGCCTGAAAGTGGGGCAAAAAAGAGGCGGCGGTGGGCGCCATCTCAGTCAAGTGGTTGCCCATGGCAAGTTTCGGGGCTCGGAGTAGAGAGAGACAGGGAAGAGGCCTTGAAATCGCAAGCCTCGCGAGCACCGTGAGCACCGCTGTTCTGTGAACAGGGAAAGAGGGTTAATAATAAAATTTGCAACTCCTTGATCCTTTTTCTAATTCAGCCGCCCTCCTTTTAAAATTCTCTCTTTCTCTCTCTCTCTTTTTTTTAAGTAGCTGTGTTTAACAGAGGTGATCCCAGCTCCCTGGAGGTCCGGAGTGGGTGATGGTATGAGACCTACAGAAATCTCCAGGTCCCAATACACTCAAGTTAGGGATGAGGGTTCGACCGAAGGAAAGTCGCCTTCCAGAGCCTCTTGTCCAAGCTTGTGGCGCGGAGGCAGTCGGTGCGACCTTAGAATCCTCGCGAGAAGGGGAAATCGAGCAGCGCCCCCAAACTAAAGAGTTAGGATGCAGGTGCTGAGACCGAGGGTTGAGTCCTGCTCTCACCCGCCCTCCAAGTCTCCATGCGGTCGACACGCCCCTCCTTATGCCGTGACCCCTCACGACGGCCCCGCGACACTCCCTTGCCCGCCTTTCTCTGACACCAGTTTCTCAGGCCCTGGACTGGAGCGGCCTCAGCACAGCCTTATGAACCCCTTTACCTTTCGTCAGCCGCGCTCTCCCAGTGTCTTTCCCTGCCAGCCTCCGAAGCAAAACAGCGAGCCTCCGGGAAGCACCCAGCTCGCCGCCACCGCCGCCTCTGCGGAGCTGGCGGGTGGCTGGGCCATTAAAACCCACGCGTGACGTCACGAGGAGCAAGCCAATCAGAGGCCCCGCGGCGGGGGAGCGGGGCAGGACGTGGAGACACGCGCTGCAGCCCCAGCCTGAAGGTGATGGACGCTTGGTCCATCAGTGATCGCTTTATCTGATCCTTTTTACCGTGTTCTAATATTGGGAATTAAGCCCGGGATTAGTCAGATATGGAAGGGAGGAGGGGCAAAAGGAACCGATAGTGCTTGACTCAGAGGAGAGGTATGAATACCCTGTACTCGCAATACCACCTCATCCTCCTCCCTAAAGCGAGATGCTGCCCCACATGAACATCTCTAGTTCACCAAAGGGTCTGCTCAGAGATGCCGGCAAGTCTTTCTCCTTTATCTTTACTAATTCAATTTTCAAACCATTGTAAACTTGGAATTACATAAAACAGCTGCTTCGTAGTGCTGAATCCATCACCCCTCTTGGTTCTCACCACAGCCTGTTGTAGTCTGCGTTTTACAGGTAAAGAGAGCTCCAAAGGGTTAAATGAATAGTCTGTGGTCCCACATAGCTGTCTGAATCCACCACCTGAGTCCCTCAGCACTTGGCTAAGCATCTTCTTTCATCAGGGAATCCAAAGGGCTCCACTCCCCCCTCACCCCTTCCCAAACGCTTCATCTCTGGCCAGAGTTCATGCCCCAGTACCCCCTACAAGGTTCTCCTTTGTTAAAATAGATTGACAAAGACAGAATTCGCTCACCAGATAGTGTGTGCATTGTCCTCAATCATACTATGTGCTCTGCATGAACCAGAGAGACATGGAGATATGCGACAGGGACTGGCCTCAGAGGGCTTACACTCAAGAAACAAAACTAGGCCGGTTGCGGTGGCTCAGGTCTATAATCCCAGCACTCTGGAAGGCCAAGGCAGGTGGATTGCTTGAGCTCAGGAGTTCAAGACCAGACTGAGTAAAAGCAAGACTCCATCAATTAGCTGAACATTGTAGCAGGTGCTGGGGATTGCTTGAGTACAGGAGTTTGAGGTTGCTGTAAGCAATGACACCAGGGCACTGTGGCCTGGGGCAACAGATTGAGACTCTGTCTCAAAAAAATTAAAAAAGAAACAAAACTGAGCACTGACAGGAAACACAGTGACAGAATGCAGCACATGTATTGGGCCTTTGTAAATTGTAAGATAAGCACTTGTAGGACTTCACAGACAGGAGAGAAAGTGTCAGATGTATGCTTCTGGAAAGGTTTCTAAAAGTTTATTAACTTTGTTCAGGACTGGTTAGGAGGGACACAGTACTGGGTAGCGTCTCCCCAGCCCCTGTAACCTGCTACAGTCTGGGCAACCCTGAAGGGGAGGAAATGGTCACAAAGGGGCAGTGTGACCAAAAGGACAACAGTGATTACCTGCAGGATGATAGGCAGAATTGGAGGGGGGAAGGAAGTGGGGAGAAATAAAAAGAGAATAGAACTGTAACTCTAATGTTTCTTTCTTTTTTTTTTTTTTTGTAGAGACAGAGTCTCATTTTATCGCCCTCAGTAGAGTGCCATGGCATCACACAGCTCACAGCAACCTCCAGCTCCTGGGCTTAGGCGATTCTCTTGCCCTGAGTAGCTGGGACTACAGGCGCCTGCCACAACACCCGGCTATTTTTCTGTTTTGCAGTTTGGCCGAGGCTAGGTTTGAACCCACCACCTTCGGTATATGGGGCCAGCGCCCTACTCAATGAGCTACAGGCGCCGCCCTAATATTTCTATTTTTGTACAGAGGCTAGAGTCTTTTGATTATTATGTAATCAATGTTACATAATAAAGGACTATATGTGAGAGGGACTGGAAAAGGGGGAGGGGAAGTCATTGCCAGACAGCACGGCCCAACCCTTTCCAGCTCACCTGCTTCAGTCAAGTGTTGATAAATAAGCTTCCCATCTGTTTAGCACCAGCATGCCTTGCCACCACCTTCTTTCCCTCCCAACTACAAAACAAGCCACCTGGTTTTCCCAGCATTGCAGGGAGCCTCCTCATTCCCTAAAGACCTTAGGAAATTAGTTTAAGATCAAGATCTTAGGAAATTAGTTTGTTACACCCCAGTTGGGGAGGGGAATGTAACAGATAGCAACAGCAGCTAAGGCACCAAAGTGGAGCTCAGTATGGTGAGGTTAGAAAGGAGAAGACAGAGCAGACCTAGGGATTGGGAACCACTACCCCTGTTGAGTGGCCACTACACGGCAACGTCTAGTCTAGGAGTTTTGCACACTTCTGCTTTTATTAATACACAACTCAAGCCCATGAAATAAGGATGTTTAATCTAAAAGGAAGAAATCGAAGCACCAAAGATTAGGTGATTTCTCTGGGTCACCCAGCTAGAAATTGGTCACAGCTGACTTTAAACAAATGTTACAATGGCTATGAAACTGAAAAGACACAGAAACTAAAACCATACAGACTGTCTTGTTACTTCCACAATCTTTGATGCTTCTTTAACATTTTTCCTATAATATCTCTTGGGATTCACACCCAAGATAGAAATTGTCACTTATCTGATAAAGGAAATGAAACTGTGACAATCCCACCCCACCCTTCATCTTTCACATTTGCCAGGGAAGGTGTTGATGAACAAATGGGAAGGAGGAGGTGGGGCAGGGGAGTAGTTAAAATAAACGGTCCAGCTCTTCTCAGTAGCACCAAGCCATGGGCCTACCCCAAACTCTGCACAGAACATTCCAATTTGTGTACATAGAATAAATGTATATGGAGTACCTGCTAGGTGTTAGACACCATGTAGATTCTGTATATCCTAGACAAATGGATAATTACTTGTCCTCATGGAGTATACATTATAATAGGGAGAGAAACAGGCTATGAATAAAGAAGATAATTTCAGATGGCCATATATGCCATGAAGAAAAATACAACAGGGAGATGTGCTGAAGAGTGACTGAATGAGCTGGGCGCGGTGGCCTGTAATCCCAGTATTCTGGGAGACCAAGGTGGGTGGATCACCAGGCCAAGGTGGGAGATCACCAGTTCGAGACCAGCCTGAGCAAGAAGGGGACCCCCATCTCTAAAAAATATCCCAGTGTTGAGGTGGGCACCTGTAGTTCCAACTACTTGGGAGGCTGAGGCAAGAGGATCACTTGAGCCCAAGAGTTTGAGGTTGCCGTGAGCTATGATGCCATGGCACTCTACCAGGGGCAAGAAAGTGAGACTCTGCCTCAAAAAAAAAAAAAGGGACTGGGAGGGGGAACTACTTTAGACTAAGGGATGAGATTAGCACCCGTGGCTCACACCTGTAATCCTAGCACTTTGGGAGGCCAAGGTGGGAAGATTGCTTGAACTTAGGAGTTCAAGAGCAAGAGTAAGACCCCGTTTCTACTAAAGATAGAAAAGTTATGGCTTGACACCTGTAGCTCAGCAGCTAGGGCACTGGCCACATACACTGGAGCTGGCGGATTCGAACCCAGCCCTGGCCTACTAAACAACAATGACAACTGCAACCAAAAAATAGCCAGGCGTTGTGGCAGGTGCCTGTAGTCCCAGCTACTTGGGAGGCTGAGGCAAGAGAATCACTTAAGCCCAAAAGTTTGAGGTTGCTGTGAACTGTGACGCCTTGGCACTCTACCGAGGCGACATGTCTACCGAGCCGACATAGTGAGATTCTTGTCTCAAAAAAAAAAAAAAAGTTATCCAGGCATTATGGTATGTATCTGTAGCCCCAGCTACTTGGGAGATTGAGGCAGGAGAATCACTTGAGCCCAGAAGTTTAAGATTGCAGGGAGCTATGATGATGCCATGG
>CAUYON010171812.1:0-14212 GCA_963573935.1 Arctocebus calabarensis
TTTATTTATTTTTTTTCTGAGACAGAGCCTCAAGCTGTTACCCTGGGTAGAGTGCTGTGGCATCACAGCTCACAGCAACCTCCAATTCCTGGGCTCAAGCGAGTCTCTTGCCTCTGCCTCCCAAGTAGCTGGGACTACAGGCACCTACCACAACACCTGGCCATTTTTTGGTTGCAGCCGTCATTGTTGTTTGGCGGGCCCAGGGGCTGGATTCGAACCTGCCAGCTCAGGTGTACGTGGCTGGCACCTTAGCCCATTGAGCCACAGGTGCCAAGCCTTGTTTCTTATTATTAAGGTGATCATTTGTTACTGTTTTGTTGATGAAATGCTCACACACAAAAAGTGTACCACTATGTCCCTTAGTTTTGGTAGGTGATAGTATACCTTTAAAGACCTAAGTAAATGGAGATAACTTATTTACAGAATTGAAGGATCCTTGGAGAGCTAAATAAACAGAGGGGTTACATTTCACAGCAATTATAATATTCAGCATGAATAAGAGGCAAGATATTAATAGGAACATTTTACCTGGAAGTATACAAAAAAATTCTGATATGTAGAAAACAAATTTTAACTTTTAGAATAATTTTATATTTGCAAAGTAATCGCAGCGATAATACAGAGAGTTCCATGAACCTCACGTCCTGTTTCCCCTAACATTTAACATCTTACCTTAGTATGGTATGTATGACATAATTAATGAACTAATAATACATTATTACTAACCAAAGTCCATTCTTTATTCAGATTTCCTTAGTTTTTATTTATGTTCTTCAGTTCTAGTATTCAGTTACATTCAGGATGAAACACTATGCTTAGTCATAATGTCTAATTTAAGTTCCTCTCTTCGATGACAATTTCTCAGACTTTCCTTGTTTTTGATGACCTTGACAATTTTGAGATGTAATGGTCAGGTATTTTGTAGCATGTCTCTCATTTGGGACTTCTTGGATCTTTTTCTCATAATTAGACTAAGTTTATGGGTTTTATGGAGGAAGACCACAGGGGAAAAGCACCCTTGTCATCTAATTATATCTGTAAATATGTTATCGACTTATTACTTTTGCTGTTGATCTTGATTACCTGGCTGAGCCAGTGTTCGTCAGGTTCCTCCCCTTAAAGTGACTCTTCCCCCGCCCCTTTTTTCTCCTTTCCATACTATGTCTTTTGCAAGGAAGTCACTATGCGTAGCCCACGCCTATGGAATCGGGAATGATATCCTACCTCAAATGATCACTTTTGAATTAATTATTGTGAAATGTATATGGTCTACATCTAATTTTGTCTTGTGGCCCTCTTTGTTGCAAAGAATATCCTTTCCTCATTGAATTGCCTTTGTACTTTTGTCAAAAATCAGTTGACTATATTTATGGGGCACATACAAATATATTTGAAGTTATGCTTCAAAATGATTTGAGAGAATGAGTTGACTTTCATTTTTTTCCCACTCGTTTGTGTATTTTAATTTTATTAAAATATCTTTAAATATATACCATCTTAGCCTTTGAAAGTAGTACCTCTCAATAAAAAGCAAAAAATCTTCAACTTCAATTTTCTCTTCCAGAGAAAATTCAATTTTCTCTTTAAGATTAATAAAATGACAATATTGTTTATACTATGATAGCTGAAATGCAGGTGAATGACTTATTCAAGGTCAAATAGCTAGTAAGTGACAGAGCCACTAACAAATAACCAGTGACTCATCAAAGACTCCTGCCAGGTGGCATCCTAGTTCATACAGACACTTTGGCCTTTTCAGATTGCTCTCCAAGTCACACTAATACATACAGATGCATCCTTCTCAGGTAACAGTAAAAGTTGATATCATACACATGGCTAATCAGAAAACTAGCCCAGGGGAAATCATTCCGAGAAGCCAGGCTGGTTAAAGCACAGTGCTAATGAGGCCAACTCCCCAAGTTCTTGCATCTCGGGAAACAATTCGATTATTTTTGATTGGTAGCCAAACTCCAGCTATAAAACCTCTTCACAAGCTGACAACAGTTTGCTTCTGGTCGCAAAAGAAATTCAGTGAGAAAATGCTAGCATATGTATAATCTACTGTTGTTATTGGAAAAATAGTGCAATGGATATATCCTGCTGATACTGAGTCAAAAAGATAATTTTCATATCAGAAAAATAATAGCACACCTAATCCTGAGTGGGTGGGCATCACATTAGGTGATGATTGTCTCAGTTTGTTCCTATTACTATAACAGAATACCTTAAACTGGGTAATTTATAAATAATAAATTTATTTCTTACAGTTCTCTGGAGGCTGGAAAGACTAAGATCAAAGTGCTGGCAGGTTTGGTGTCTAACAAGGGCCTTCTCTTTGCTTCCATAGTGGTGCCTCATTTCCTGAGGGCCCCACATTGTAATACTGTTGCATCAGGGATTTAGTTTCAACATGAATTTTGGAGGGGACATGAACATTTAAGCCATAGCAATGATGTTACTTTGTTCATAAGTAAAGAGAGATATGAAGATATTATGGCTCACTTGATAGAGAGAGAATCTTTTTTTTTTTTAAATGAGAAATATTTCTTTATTTATTTATTTTGAGACAAAGCCTCAAGCTGTCACCCAGGATAGAGTGCAGTGGCATCACAGCTCACAGCAACCTCCAATTCCTGGGCTCAAGCAAGTCTTTTGTCTCCGCCCCTCAAGTAGCTGGGACTACAGGCGTCCGCCACAATGCCCGGCCATTTTTTGGTTGCAGCTGTCATTATTGTTTGGCGGGCCCAGGCTGGATATGAACCTGCCAGCTCAGGTGTACGTGGCTGGCGCCTTAGCCCATTGAGCCACAGGCGCCAAGCCAATAGACAGAGAATCTTAACTGTCAATTTGACATTCTGAGTCCACAAAATTTCTTAAATAGATTAGATCTATAAATTCATGAATCTTTAGCATACGCCTGTATGCTAAATAATTCAGTCACAAGATTTTTTTATATCTTTCACACGTCACTCAAAGCAGCAAAAAATGATGCTGGATAATGAAAACTAATTCTGGAAAATGAGGGATTATTTTATTTCTTTCATTAAACTTTATTCAGAACTACTACCACAATCATCTTACCAGTTCTTTTAAAATATATTTTATTCCTTGAAATGTTTCTATCACTGTCAAAGTCATTATTATAAAGATTATTATTTACTGAGCAGTAAAAGGTGATTATTATAAAGGTTATTATCTACTGGTTGCCTAATACTGTCTTAACCATTTTTGTGCTTCTTATTCTTACAATGATCCTAAGAAGTAAGTGTTCTAAGAATATTGTTATCTTCATTTTTCAGTGATTAGAAAAAAAAACCCAGCAGCTCTGTAGTTAATGTCCCAAACTGTCGTGGCTGTCCATGTTGCATCCCCAACTCCAGCTTCCTCATGTCCCTGATCACAGCTAGCTTCCATGATATCAAGTCAATTCATTAATTCATTGTAAGGCAAGAATGATGGCGAATGTTTGGTTTATTTATATAGAACAGAATTGGAGAAATCAAATCGAACAGTAGATTTTTCTGGCAGTGAAAAGACATTGGAGAAGGGCGAGGGGACAAGACAAGAAGGCAATTCCTGGCTTGGAGTCCACGGTCCTTGGAAATACTTTTCTTCTTTTCTCTTTTGTTTTGTTACCCAGGCTACAGTGCAGTGGCCTCATCAGAGCTCACTGCAACCTCAAATTCCTGGGCTCGAGCCATCTTCCTGCCTCAACCTCCCAAGTGGTTGAGACTACAGGGATGAGCCATCGTGGTCAGCCTCAAATACATTTCTTAAAATGTTTACATGGTAAAAGGCCAAACCATGTATTTGTGTCTGTCAACAAGAACTGTGTGTATCAGAGAGGGAAAACTGTTTATTCAGGGAGGAATAGAAACCATGTATGGTGGGATTCTCTGTCAAATGAATTAACTGTTTAGTTTTGCAGCTAAAAATCCACAGTTGGCAATTATAATAATTAGAGTGTCTGGGAAAAAGTTTATAAAAGTAACTGAGGGGGTGGTTAATATTGAGCACTATTTCTGGTCAAATTTCACATATATGCTTTTATTTTCTATTTTAAAATTCAATATATTTCTTCTCAGTCTTTCAGACCTTCAGACAAACATTCTTGGGCAATATGAATTAAAAATATATATTTCTATGCGATTTAGGCCAAATTTGGACTCTTATATTCTTATGGTTTGGGTAAAGAAGAAAACAAAATATTTTAGTGACTAACACGATTTTAACTGTCAGGCTTTCTACATCTGACTAATGGCTGTCTATGGCTGTCTGTCGGCCTTGTGTAAGACAAAGGCCCTGCACAGCACTGTGGTTAAAAGTGAGGGCTCTGGGATTGCACCTTCTAAGTTCAAATCCATCTCTGTCATTTATTAGTCATTTAACCATATACATTTATTTAAGCATCTTGTAGCACAGTTTCCTCATTTGTAAAGTGGGAACGATAGTAGTATTTATTTCATAGGATTGTTATAGGAAATCAGAATCACTTAGAACAATGCCTGGCACAAAATAAGCTTTCACTAAAGGTGAAATACTATCATTATTAAATTTTTTATATACATTTTATATACATTTAAGGGCAGACAATTAAGTTCACCAATTCATCCTTTTAAGTATGCTCACTAGGAAACTGTGCACCAACGCCGGTGCCTAGTCCACTCTTAAGAGCAATCTGGGGACTCTTCATCTGGTATGGCCATCAGAGCTGTCATCATACTAGGTCTGATAATTAAGTTCTTAGACTCATCCTAGAAAAAGTGCTACATCCCTCATTGCTGAATATCACTATAGTCACCAGATGGCCAAAGGGAGTCCTGTTTTTGTTTTTTGTAAATTTGTCTTAAAGTTGAAAATATTTATTGGAGACAACATAAATAAAAGTCCCAATGAAAAGAACATGACATTACCGCATCAATGAAGTGTCATTTTCCCTAATCAATATAATAATAATAATTATTATTATTTGAGACAGAGACTCAAGCTGTCGCCCTGGGTAGAGTGTCGTGGCATCACAGCTCAGAGCAACCTCCAATTCCTGGGCTCAAGCAAGTCTCCTGCCTCTGCCTCCCAAGTAGCTGGGACTACAGGCGCCTGCCACAACGCCCGGCTATTTTTGTTTGGGTTGCAGCTGTCATTGTTGGTTGGTGGGCCCAGTCTGGATTCGAACCCGCCAGCTCAGGTTTACATGGCTGGTGCCTTAGCCCGCTGAGCCACCGGCACCGAGCCAATCAATATAATTATTAAGTGATCAGTTGCTTCTTTAGACAAAGCAGAAGAGTCCTTGTCTTTGACCAGGATCACGAGGGGATTCTGGTAGCTATGACTCTGGGCTCACGGGTTATGCCCTTGTCCAGGATGGTCTGGAGGATAGGCGATTCTTGGATTCCTCCCAGGACACTCAGGGGACCTTGAATAACATTCATCACATCTACCTGCTGGGAACTCCCACGTGAACCTTCCTTAGGTCGTCAGAAATGAGATGGTTGTTAAGTTGTACACAACCAAGGTCACACCCACTTGCGACTTCATTCTGGGGTTAATCTGTAGCACATCTCTCAGCTGCTTTTCTAGGGCCTTGACCTTGGACTCTTGCTCTGCAGCTGGGCAGTGGGCCTGATGTTACTCTTCTGAGAGACCTCTGGGCAGAGGGGACACAGCCAACCTTCCCCGTGGTGCTCCTTCTGCGGTGAGTACATGAATTGGAGGAAGTAGGGGTATCCATAGTACAGGTGCTTGGGTTTATCAACATAGTCCAGGCAGATAGAACATCTGCTTGCTTCTTTAAAGTGTTCAACTGTCTTTCTTTCACTGAATTCCCTTTGGTTTCCAGTTGTGTCCGAGGACAGCTCAGATCTGCGAGGGGAGTACTGTGAAGGTGACCGTAGTGATATTCAGCAATGAGATATGAAGCACTGTTTCTAGGATCAGTTCACGAATTTAATTGTCTGACCTCATATGTTGGACTCCACAGTTTCTATCTATATTTACTTTTATGTAATGACCTATATTCTTTTCATTTGTACTTCCTGAACATGTTAATTATACTTATTTTAAAAGTTTGTTCTGTTTTTTTTTTTTTTTTGTAACTTAAATATCTGGATTAGTGTGTCTGCTTCTATGCTTATCCTCTTGGTTTTGGTGAATGTTTTTATTTCTTGGAATGCTTGGTGAATTTTGATCCAATGCCAGACATTGTATTTTTAAAATTATAAAGGCTGTAGGATAATGCCTTCTTCCAGGGACGTTTTACCTCTTCCTCTGATGGGGAGCTGATCACCTTAATCTAATCAGAGAGAACCAACTGTAGGCTGCATTTCAGGTTTTTCCTTTTTCTTTTCTTTTTTTAATAGGCCTTATTTTTTTTTAGAGTAATTCTAGGCTCACAGCAAAATTGGGCAGAAACTAGAGAGTTCAAAAGTCCATAGTTTACATTAGGGTTCACTGTTGGTATTGCACACTTTATGGGTTTGGACAAATGTATAGTGACATGTATTACCATTATACTGTCAGACAGAGAAGTTTCATCTGTTCATTGCTCCCTGCCCCAAACCCTGGGCAGCTGCTGACCTTTTTACTGTCTCCATAGCTTCGCCTTTTCCAGAATGCCGTGTAGTGCATTACTGTTTTTGTGAGTCCTTTTCTCCTCTCTGCTTCATCCCTATTCTAAGACAGCAGACCTCCTTGGGCTCTGCTGAGTACCAGGGGTGTTCACTGTGGCCCTTTCCTCTTTCTGCTCTACATTTTACTGTCTTTCTGCTTAATTTTCTAATATCCTGCTTCATGGAGGATTTGGCAAAAGCTTTGATAGGAAAACAGGTCAAGTATCAGATTTAGTTTTCCACTCACCCTTCTCGCTGGGATTCCAGACTCACAAGATTCTGTTTTTCCAGGTTTTCCAAACTCCAAATCCTGCTGTCTCCTCTGCCCCTTGGTGGCCCCTTGCCTGTCTATTGCCTGAATTCTTTTTCTCTTGCCCAGGATTCAGAACTAGCAACTGCCCCAAAGGAAAAATTGGTTGTCAAATGTCAGCTCTTTTCAGGGTTCCTATTTCTCCAGAATCTTGCCACTCAAGATGTGAAACTCTAATGTGAGTTTCCTTATTAGGTTTTCACTGCCTTCACACAGTTGCTATTTTGCATATTTTATCCAGCTTTTTCAGTCCTCTCATTGAAGGCATTGGCTTTTGTCTCAGCTGGAAGTGGGGGTCCTAACATACATTCCTGACAGGAGTTTCTGTATTTTCTTGATTATTTTGTTAAGATTGTAAATAATATAAACAGTTTAGGCAGGAAATCCACCTACTCTGCCCATGCTTTTTGGATGATTCGTCATTCACAAATACAAATCTCTACTTTATCTTAGCATATTGTTAAATTGAGAGTGCACAAGCAGGATGTCTCTAAGGGAAAATGCATGCATTCACGCGTATGTATACGTGTGTATATTACCTGGTGTGTTTGAATGTATTAAAGAAATTCTTTTTTAGGGGAGAGTTTAGAGGTAAATAGGCATATAGGAAATGGTCTAAGTACAGTGGCTCAGACTGTAATCCTAGCTTTGGGAGCCTGGGGCAGGAGGATTGAGGCCAAGAATTCCAGACCTGTCTGAGCAAAATTGAGATCTTAACTCCACAAAAGATAGAAAAATTAGCCAGGCGTAGTATCACTGTCATTATCTCAGTTGTGTGGCTGTGGCAGAAGTATGGCTTGGGCTTATGAATTTGAGGTTGCAGCAGTGAGCTATAATGAGGCCCCTTCACTGTAGCCTGGGTGACAAAGTGAGACTCTGTTTCAAAACAAGAACAACAAAAATGCCAATCCAAACCAAACCAAAACGGCATACAGGTAGTGAAACCAATGAAGGCAGTGGTGACAACCAGGTAAAGAAAAAGTTATAGATGAAAGAGAGTGAAAATAGAGGACACTAACATGGCTCTTACATGGCTTTTATGTGAATTGCATTTATGAGTTATGATAATTAAGTTCAAGAACTCATCCTAGAAAAAATGGTACATATGTCATTGCTGAATATCACTACAATCATCTTTGGAGTACTCCCCTTAGGAATTTATGTGTCGGTGCCAGTGCCTAGTTCACCCTTCCCAGCAGTTTTGAAACTCTTTTTCTGGAATGACCATCAAAGCAATTGTCTGACAGTTCCCAAACTTGTCATTATGCATGTACATTGGCAGCACTGTACAAACAACTCAGTAAGGTTTCATAACCTTGGTATATCAGTGTCTCACATCTGTGTTCCTATCAACATGTGGTGGTGTCTTGCTGAGTGGTGTTGATTATTGTTGTTATTTTTATGCTGTACAAGGACAGCTTTGAGGAGTTCTTTGAAGGTGACCATAATGACATTCAACAGTGAGGTAGGTAGAACTTTTTCTAGGATGAGTTTGCAAACTTAATTGTTGTACACAAACATGTAAGCCCTGGAGTATCATCCCAGCCAGAAATTATGAACTGAAATAGTGGGTAGGAGGGCAGGTAGGAGGAAGAAGTAGAAAGAGAGAAAGAGAGAAGCTAAATCATTATTTTTAATGGTATGGGGTCAATAGGTACTATGCTAAAAAAAATCCCCAGCATGATCATGTTATTTAAAAACATGTGAGACAAGAGACTTTTTAAAAATCATAAACATAGTAAAAGAAAATTGAGTTTTAAAATTATGAACATGAATATCTTCAATAGTATAATTTATTTTTTAAAGGTAATCATATTCTGAAGCTGAATTTTAACTTCATTTATCTAATATTTTGTTATTCAGAGTTTTTAATACAATCAGATTGATTAGTTTTCTTTTTATGCTTTGTTCTTTGTGGTCTTAATTTCTTCATTAATATGCCAAAACACAATGTAGAATGAAAAAATTGCTAGAGTATTTGTAATACATCTCTAATTTATTAAATTAAAAAATACTAAGTAAAATGTTTTTGTTTAGATACAAATAATAAAAAATATATACGAGTAGCACACTAGTCTATGTCTTTAATATTTCATTTCTGTATTTTGTCATTTATTTATTTATTTTTGAGACAGAGTGTCACTCTGTTGCCTAGGTGAGAGAGACATGGCATCAGCCTACCTCACAGCGACCTCTAACACCTAGTTTTAAACAGTCCTCCTGCTTCAGCCTCCCATGTAGCTGGGCCTACAGGCACCTGCCTAGCTTATTTTTCTGTTTTTAGTAGAGACAGGCTTCACTCAGGCTTAACTTAAACTTCAGAGCTCAAGCAAACCTCCCCTGTTGGCCTCCCAGCTTGCTAGGATTATGAGTGTGAGCTATCATGTCTGGCCCATTTCCCTATTTTAACTTAATTAATTTTAATTAATTAATAAAAAATTAATTAACAAAAAAAATTAATTAATTGAAATAAGGTTTAATTTGTAACAAAGTATACTTACTTTTCTATCATTTGAAATATCCCATAGTTAAGAACAAAATCAATAGGCAATCGCAATAGACTGTGGCAAAGCTTACCACAGAGGAAGGAACTTGGTGCCAAGTAACCCATAGCAAGATACCTAATCCAGACTGGAGGGGTTGTTTAGGAAAGGCTTCCCAAGAAGATGGTCTCCTGTAACCTACAACCTGAGGGAAACATACAGGGCCTGGGGGTGGTGGAGGTGTATTTCTCTGAGAAAGTAAGCTGCACCGCTGTGTGAAAGTTTTGTCAGAATCAAAATGGAGCCACCTATGGCAAACTCCAACAAATAAACAAAACCAGGAGGCTGAGAAGGGAGGGCCCTCACACACACATGCCGTGACAAGAACTATCAACAAAGACTCTCTGGTGAGCTCTTATGCACAGATGTAACAAGAACTTCTGCCAAGGACTCCTCAGACTGCAGCTTGCTGCATGAGTCACAGGACAGCTAGCTGGATGCCTAACACTCGCTGGACGCACTGTCTCCACTAACGGACTGGCTTCGACTCCTCCCTAAGCCTCTGCAGCCCTCTCTTCGTCCGAGAGTCCATTCCGCATACTTCCTTCTGCCTTCCTACGCTCCCCCTCCTTGATCTCCTTGGATATGCCTGTGGTCCCCTCAGCCCTCACATCCTGGATTGCAGATCCCGGGCTCATTCCCAGATGAGCTCAGTATCTTTGGAGATCCTCTTCGTTTGCAGTTTAGGTTGACAGATGTTATGCGTGTTGGGGTAAAGTAATAAAGGACCAAGAGCTATGTCTGTGACTGGAGACCTCACCCTGGGGGAAGGGCCCCAAGGGATCCCGAGGCCAAGTGAGGAATCCAGCGTCAGTATTTAATGTGTTACAAACTGATCCCCGCCCCCGTCCCCTAGCCCCACCACGATGCCTTTCTGTCTCACTGAGCAATTTCACGTTCTGCCCTCCACACCATTTATTCTCCTGTGTGCAAAGGCTTTCCCCGCCCTGGCTTTTCCCCTGTGAATCGCTGCGGGTGGTTTCAGCAGCAGCTCCCATCTGCCGCTCCGCAGTCCCAGACCACGACTCCACGGGAAGGCCTCGTCTGTGTGCTCCTCCCCCTAGCCTCCTCGCTGTGCCAAACCACCCTCCTCTGGGCTTGTGGGATTTTTGGAGGCTGAGTCCCACGCAGAACCTCTGAGTGTCACTGTCGTTTACTCTCTCCCTGGGGCTCGGCCCAGCCTGGCCTTTCCTTAGCGTGGAGAGTCCCCTGTCTGTGCGGCCAGTCTGCTGCGTTCAGAGCAGAGTCTCAGAAGAGAGGAGAGTGGGGTGTTGATTTTGCTACTCAAGCCTAGCTTAAGAGAGAAGACAGGGCTTGTGCTAAAAATCAGTGGGTATTTATCAGGCGTCTAGCAGCCGAGGTTTACATTTCTCAATGGTACTTTATGAAAACTATTTGGAAATACAGACTTGGTTTCGCTTGCCTGATGTGAAAGCTTTCTATCTGGTGTTCTGATTGCCCTGTTCATGCCTTCTAAAAGAGTGATTATCCTTCCACAAGGGAAACAAGATCTGATTTTGGTATTGCACACGATTTTTTATGTGAAATACCAAAATCTTTTTTCATTTTAAGACTGAGGTAAAATTTACATAAGGTGAAATGAACATAAGTATATTAATTAGATGAGTTTTGAAAAAGATCTTACACTCAAGTAAACATCACCCAAATCAAGATATAGAAGCTTTCTGTTACCTCCAGAAAATTCTCTCATTCCCCCTTTCAGTGACCCTCACCCTGAGAACCCCTCCCCACCAACTAAACAACCTCACCACGCCCACAACAGCTATTCTGATTTCTTTTACCATAGTTTAGTTTTCCTGGTTTTGACCTTTATATAAATGAAATCATATAACTTTTCACAGATAGCTCTTTCTTCTGTCTTGCTTCTTTTTTTCAGCATGTTTTTGAGATTATTCCAGGTTGCCATGTTCTATTTTGATTGTTGATGGCCACTTTATTATTTGAATAAAACACAATTATTTATCTGGTCTCCTGTGATGGATATTTCAGGTGTTCCTACACACTAATTTTTAAAATGTTTAAACTCTGTAGGTAGGTTTAGAACTTTTCTTTATAGGGAGGATTTTAAGAAATCAAAATTACATTCCTAGCATACTGTCTAAAAAATTAGAATTAGGTTCTCTGTTTATACTCTGTAGACTCTTGATGCTTGGAAGAGCCATGAGTATAACTCAGGACCCAGATGAAGCGTGACTTAGAAAGACTGAGAACGCTAAACTTGAAACTTGAATTTCAGTCGTTTTGACCTCTGTAAGTAAACTATTTGGGTTGGTCATCCTTTGCTTTGTTACCAATTACTCCTAAATTGGTGGCTTTTAAAAAAGAGAGAGAAAGAGAAAGTGTAAAAGGTATCTGCTGTATGTCTTGAAGGAGCAGTAGGAGTTCATCAGGTGAACTAAGAGAATGAAGGGGAAATGTTTGAGGAGCCGAGGGAGATAACAAATACTGCACTAGGGCTAGCAAGAAAGCAAAGACGGAGGATAGTTGGAGAGAGAGACACGGACAAGTTCAGGAAAGTCACTCTACACCTTGCTAAAGAATTCTATTTTCCACAAGCATCTGCTAAAAATCCATTAATTTTAAACGTGGAATAACATAGTAAGATTTGCATTTAGATAAAAAGCAAATCTTAAAAGCTATTTGGAAGGTAAATTAGAAAAATTAAGAGGTCAGCGGAAAACTGCAATACAAATGGGTAGGAGGAAACTAATATAAGAAAGGTGTTATTAGAATCTTCCTTTTGAGATGTGGTGATGAGGGAGGGCGTTCATGAAGGAAGGTGAAAAATCCATAAATACTGTTAGGATTCAGGTAGGAGCGACTGATCTACAGTCATGTCTTTTTACCAGGAAGGGAATGTTGAAGAAGCTAGTGTTAGAGGAAAAATGATGAGTTAGGTTTGAGCGTGTTGGTTTTGCATTAGTTATGGGAGATTCTGGTTATGAAATGAGTGGCAGGCAGGTAGATGTGTTAGCCCAGTACTCCGGAAAGAGGTCTGGGCTGGATATGGGGATTTGGAAGTGTGGTTTGTTGTAGTCAGGACTACCACTGGCTGGGTGACATAGTAAGAAATAGACTATGGAGCTGTGGCTCAGCAAAGAATCCCCTATACAGATCAGAGATTTTCAAGTGCAGGTGATTTTGCTCAGCAGAATACTTTTGGCAACATCAGGAGATACTTTTGTTATAAAAAGTGAGCTCTGAGCAGGTCATCAGTCATCCTTTCCATTTACTGGCATTTCTGTTGTTGTCTTTTTAAAAAAAAATTCTATAAACTTAACATGCGATTCTCAACATCAGTGGTGCCAGTGGTGGTTTCTTCACTGGGGAGGCTGCAGGTGTGATTGTCCAGCCTACATTGCCACCAAGCCAGATTTTCTTGTTCTGCTTGGCATTGCACAAGCTACCTCTAGTCCTTTTAACATATTTTTGCTGAAATTATCAAGAATGGGTTCTGCTGTTCACAGTTAAGGGCCCTGTCAGACATACTTTCAAAAAATAAAATTCCCTCTTTCTACCTAAGTTAGCTTGAGTGGGGTTTCTGTTACTTGCTGCTAAGAGAGTCCTGGCTTAAATGGGTTTGCTGATTTGGGCTAAGAGGAAACAGCTAGAGGAGAGAAAAGATTTAAATACAGAAGCTAGGAAAATCACAATCCTGGAGGATAAACTTTCAACCTTAGGCAGGAAGAGGGGCCTCTCACTGTCTGAGAAGGAAAGAAGGAGGCAAGAATGTGTGTGGGCAAAAACGAATTTGTAGGTGTAGGATGAAGAGTCGGGGAAAATTAGCATGTTAAGTCAGAGCTCAGGCCATCTGCTAGGAGAAAAGGTGGAGGCTAGGATCTTACAGAGAATAGTGGGTTTAAATAAAAGTCATGAGGGATGGGGAAAGAGCTGAGCAGGGACAGATTAGAAACTTGATAAGAAATGCTGATGATTGACAGATACTTTGCTTGGCTTAACTTTAGCCAGGCTTCTAACCTTCTCCTAGGCCCATAAGTGCCTTCCTTTGTAAAATTCGGTTTTAGAAAGTAACACTGCCAAAGCAGTTTAGCAAGAATCCTCCACCTTTGACACCCCTCGGATCAAAGCTGCCCCCTCCCCAAACTTGGCATATGATCACCCTGGGCTGCCTTCAGCAGGAATCCTGTTAGGTCAGCCTGAAGTCCCCCAGCCTTGATGTTTTCCTCTTAGCAATTTTCTGTCCACCAATGTCCTGCTCCTTGGCTATAAATCCCCATTGTCCCTGGCGTGTTCAGAATGAGGCCCTGTTCTATACTGGGGTCTCTTGTCCTGAATAAAATTTGTTTTCCACAATTCAACTTCTTTCCAGCTCTGGTTTTCTTTGAAAGGACCCCAAATTTGTCACAAGGTCCACCTATGATATGAAATGGTTGTGACCAATTGTCCTCTGTAGATGATACTCAGGGGCAGTGATGGTGTGGTGGGGTCAGCTGGGGGTGGAAAGAGAGCAGACTGGAGAGAGGTGGGTGAGGACAATGGCAATAGGATGGATAAAAGGGGTCACTACAGGGGCTTGGGGTTGGATTAGAGAAGAAACTAGAAGCAGGAGAAGTGGTGGTAGGCTGGGCGAAAATAGAAGAAGATTCTGGCACAGATATCTTTATTGTGATGTAATTTTTGGTCTTCTGGATATATACCTAGTAAAGGAATTATAGGATCAAATGGCAGGTCTATTTTTAGATCTCTAAGTATTCTCCAAACATCCTTCCAAA
>CAUYON010171815.1:0-66517 GCA_963573935.1 Arctocebus calabarensis
TTTTACATGGATGGAGCTGGAACATGTTCTCCTTAGCAAAGTATCTCTAGAATGGAAGAAAAAGTATCCAATGTATACACCCCTAATATGAGACAAATTCTTTATTGTTCAAGTGAAGGCTACAACCCATTTATTGCACAGCAAGATGGGGAAAGGGGAGAGGGAGGGAAGGGGAGAGAGAGGGTGGGGGGAGATGGGACAAAGGGTGAGATCACATGTGTGGTCCATATTCGAAGGGTCAGGAGAAAACTTCTAAATATGGATCAAAAATGTTTTCATATAGTAAACAAGAAAATATCATGAATTGTATGTCAATCAGGTTGATAAAAATATCTCAGATTGCATGTGAAGCCCCCACACTGTACCTCATGATTGAACTAATGTACACAGCTATGATTCAATAAAAAATATATAAAAAAATAAATAAAATAAAGTATTTAATTTCTCCATCATAAATGAAACTCAGTTTAGCTGGATTCAAGATCCTGGATTGAAAGTTATTTTGTTTTAGGAGATTAAAAGCTGATGACCTTTCTCTTCTTGCTTGAAAGGCTTGATCAGAGAGATGTGCAGTTATTCTAATATTCTTCCCCTTGTAGGTTATCGATTTCTTGCATCTGGTTGCTTTCAAAATTTTCTTCTTCATATTCACTTTAGTGAACTTAATTATGATATGCCTGGGGATGTTTTATTTGGGTTGAGTTGTGCTGGGGTTCTGAAACTGTCTGCTATCTGAATTTCAGAATCTCTTGGCATGTCTGAAAAATTCTCTTTCATAATCTCATAGAGAAGACACTCTGTGCCTTGTGACGCCCCTTCATCATTTTCAGGTATCCCTATAAGGCAAACGTTGGTTTTCTTTGAGTTATTCCAGAGCTGTCTGAGAGAATGATCTGTTTTTGCCTTCCATTTCTCTACCTCTTTGTCAGTTTGGGATTGTTCAAAAACTTTGTCTTCCATGTCAGAAATCCTTTCTTCTGCTTGCTCCATTCTGTTGCTGAGGGATTCTACTTTGTTTTTCAGATCTTTGAAGGCTGCAACTTCTTGTCTCAATGTGTCAAAATGTTTGGTCATTTGGTCTTTGAATTCCTTGACTTCTTGAGACAATTTTTGAAATGCACCCTGAATTTCTAAATCCAACTTTTCCTCTATTTTATTAATCTTGTTCGTAATCCAAATTCTGATTTCGATTTCTGACATCTCAGCCATCTGTTTATGCATAGGATCCTCACTTGTGTCTGCCAAATTGTTCCTTGGGTGGGGTTACCTAGGCTGGGTGTTCATGTTTCCAGAGCTTTTCCGTTGATTCTGCCCCATGATTAATTTTACACTGTTTGACTGGATGAGTAGATAAGGACAATTTTGGCTGGGAGTTCTAGGAGTAGTGATTGACCAGTCCTTTGCTTGAAAGCTTGGACTGGCATCTGTACCTTTTCCCCTAGAGTTTTGCCAAGGACTCATAGAGAGCTACTGCTTGCGAAACTGGGGACCTTCTTGGGTGGTGGGGTCAAGTGGCTCTGTCTTATTTTCAGCTGGTCTTTTTCTTACCCTAGAGAATCAATTACTGTGGATTGAAATCTGAGCTGTGAAGAAATACCAGCAGTTAACTCACCACACCCCCACAGGCAACAATTAGAAAAGCCAAATCAAACCTTCCCACTACCACACACCCAGGGTACCACTTTGGAAAGTCCTCGGGTGATTGGCCCAGTTGAAGAGGTCCCAATCAATTGTCCTAGCCAACACTGATCTCAAATGGAAGAGTTAAAAAGTCTCTGGCAACTAGATAGCAGGGATCTGCTGGGAACTCTAGCATAACTCACTCCAGTGCTCTGTGGGCTCAGGAGGACCCCCCCCCCAGCAAGTAGATTAGTCTGGGAAGGTTGATGTCCCTTCCCCACCTTGCCCCTTTGTCACACCCAGTCGGTAGTAACAGTTGTGATCTAGTTTCCTCCAATGAGCAGATGCTCCAGAGGTTTGCACCTGCCTGGGTCACAGTGAGGCCTATGGCTCCTCAACCAGTCCACTGCTCCCTGTCACTGTTTGGCAGGGGGAGGTGAGGCCTGACAACCTGGGTACTTGATAGGGGCTGGGGTGATTCACTCAGTTCCAGCCCTATCCGTGATTGATGTTACTGCTGAAACAGAACAAGTTATCAGAATTTATTTCTGTCAAGGCTATTTTCCCTGATCAGACTGGGGCTGCAAATAGGTCTGACTCAGCCTGTGAGTTCTAGCCCTTTGTCTCAGCTTTCATCCCCTGAGGGCCAGGTTAGTCTGAAGGTATGCAAAGCAGCCTCACCCTGGTTGTCAGCTGACTCTGTGAGTATTCTAATCCCTGTGCTCTATCCTGGCCAGTACCATCTCAGGCATATCCTCCACGTACCTTGGTTGCCGGTCCACTCTGCTGGTGGCTACCACCGGAGAAGCTGCCCATTTCCCCTGGCCACCCAGAAGACGGGGAGTGTCTCCTCAAAACATTCCCAGGGGTGTGAGCTCTCCTGCTATTGTTCCCACAGCTGGTTGCTGTTTTGTGCCTCAGGAGACCTTCTTTCCAGCTGGGACTCCTCTTGGCTCACTTTCCTCTCACCACTCCAGAGCCGGAAAATCAGCGTAGATCAGCAAAAGTCTGCGCCCCGCCCACACCCCTCGAGAAAATCTCCAAGAATCTGGACTCTGCCTTCAGACCTCAGGGTGAGAGTGGAGGGGAATACCAGGAACTCTAACTTGCAAGTAGAGAGTATATACAGTTTTATGCCTGGCGGGAGAGTGCCGTGGCACCGTAGTAGGGGAAGGAGGTCTGGTTTTTAGAGGGTCTGTCCCGTGGAGTAGAGTGGGAGTACATCTGAACTCTGCTCACTTGTTTGTATGGAGGTATGGAGTATACTTCGAGCTGCTCTCATGGGGGAGGGGACTCCTGTCTGCTTGGTGATGTGCTCTGTACCTTATTGTTTGTGTCCTCGGGGTCTCAGGTGACCCCAGCAGGGTTGATGTACATTCTTTGACCTTTTCTTTTGGCTCAGATCCAAACCATCGGCTTTCTCGCTGAGTTTCTATCCTTTAATTCTCCTTCTGGATGGGAACCTCTGCGGAAAGCTGGCTACAGATCGCCATCTTGGCTCCTCCCCTCTGCACATGTATTTTTGATAAAATTACATATTTTCCTTTTGGTGAATGCCCATTAGTGGGATTGCTGGATCAAATGGTAGGTATTCATTTAATTTTTTGAGGTATATGTGTATGACTTTCCATAGAAGCTGCACTAGTCTGTAGTCCCACCAACTGTGTATAAGTGTTCCTTTTCTCTGCATCCATGCCAGCATCTGTTTTTTGGGGATTTTTTGACAAAAGCCATTCTCCCTGAAGTTAGGTGATATCTCATTGTAGTTTTGATTTGTATTTCCCTGAAGATTAGAGAAATTGAGTATTTTTTCATGTTTATTGGTCACTAGTCTATTTTCTTTTGAAAAGCTCCTTCCTGTTCATGTCTTTTTCTCCCTTTTTTATGGGACTGTTTAATTTTTTTTCTTGATGATTTTCTGGAGTTCTTTATAGTCTCCAGTTATCAGCCCTTTCTTGGATGTGTAGTACAAAAATAGTTTCTCACATTCTGCGGTCTACTTGCTCTATCAATTGTTTCCTGGGCTGTGTAAATATTTTCTAATTCAATCAAGTCCCATTTGTTAATTGTTGTTGCTGTGATTGCCTATGGAGTTGTCTTCATAAATTCTTTGCCTCATCCAACATCTATAAGAGTTTTTCCAACATTTTCTTCTAGAATTTTTATTGTTTCGTGCCTTAGGATTAAGTCTGGTATCCATCATTAGTTAATTTTTTTAGTCATGAGAGGTGAAGATCCTGTTTCAATCTTTGACATACGTCTATCCAATTTTCCCAGCACTAATTATTGAATAAGGATTCATTTCTCCAGTGTATGTTATTGTGTGCTTTGTTGAATACCAGATGGTAATATGAGGATGGTTAGATATATACGTTTTCTGTTCTGATCCATTGGTTTATGTCTCCATTCTTGTGTGGGTACCAGATTTTTTTTGGTACTACAGCCATGTAGTATGCTTGAAACCTGGTAGTGGATAACCCCAGATTTTCCCTTCTTGCTTAAGGTTGCTTTGGCTATTTGGGCTATTTGGGGGTTACATAAAAAGCATAAAAATATTTTTCTAGATCTGCAAAAAATGACATTGATATTTTAATGGGGATTGAATTAAATCTGTAGATCACCTTGGGTAGTATAGACATTTTAACAATGTTGAATCTGCTGAATCATAATCATGATGTATTTTTCCATTTGTTTACACCCTCTGTGGTTTCCTTCCTTAGTGAGTCATAGTTCTCCCTGTTGAGGTGGTTGTTTTTTGTTTGTTTGGGTTTTTTTTTTTTTTTTTTTTTTGCAGTTTTTGGCCAGGGCTGGGTTTGAACCCACCACCTCTGGTATATGGGGCCAGCACCCTACTCCTTTGAGCCACAGGCACTGCCCCTCTATAAAGGTCTTTAACATTCCTCCTTGAATGTATTCCTTAGTATTTAATTTTCTTTGTTGCTATTGTAAAAGATATCAAGCCTTTGATTTGATTCTCAGTTTGGCTGTTGGTGTATAGGAGTGCTATTGATTTGTATACACTGAATTTGTAACCTGAGACTTTGCTGAATTTATTTACAACTGCAGGAGTCTCTTAGAAGAATCTTTGGGGTTTTCTAGATATAAAACATATTGTCAACTAAGAGTGATCCTTTGACCATTTCTGTCGCTATTTGAATACCCTTGATTTCCTTCTCTTGTCTGATAGCTCTGGCTAGTACTTCTAGCACTGTGTTGAATAGAAGAGGTGACAGTGGCCAACCTTGTCTAGTTCCAGTTCTAAGTGAGAATGCTTTCAATTTTTCCTCATTCAGTATGATGTTTGAGGTGGGTTTGCTCTATAAGGCTTTTATAATTTTTAGGTATGCTTCATTTATGCCCATTTTGTTAAGAGTTCCTAAAAAGTATCCAATGTACTCAGCCCTAATATGAATCTAATTTATAGCTTTCATATGAAGGCTAAAACCCAATTATAGCACAAGAATGCAGGGAAAGGGGAAAGGGAGGGGAGGGGAGGGGGGAGGATGGGTGGAGGAAGGGCAATTAGTGGGAACACACCTACGGTGCATCTTAGCAGGGTACCGGTGAAACTTATTAAAGGTAGAGTATCATATAGTGATCAAGAAAATGCCATGAAGGCTATCTGTAACAGTACGATCAAAATATTTCTGATTGTATATGAAGCACATTGTGCCCTATGATTGCACCAATGTACACAATTATGATTTATTAAAATTATTTTAAAAAACGCTTAAGCATAAAATGAACTTTTATTTAGAACAATTATGTATGAGAGTATAATAGTAAACACATAATTAAGTAATGAAGTTTGGACCTTTTAACGCACAGATTATTCCAGTTACAGTGTAGAATCATCATTAATGAAAAAATGTGAACTAATTTTCCATTTCTATGTGGATTATTTATAGCAATACAAATTTTAAAATATGATTACAGAAATATCAATTAGAGTCCATTTATTACCATTATCGTACATTCAGAATTCAAGGTGGGTAATAAAACGTTCTCTTTCTTTAAAATTTAATTGTAACTATTCTCAACTTCTGTCCTCTGAATATGGGAGAGTGTTAGCTGCTTTTCTCCCCTGTGCTTGCTCTGTCTTAACATGTAAATATATGTGTGCTATAATACCTCAATATATGACAAGCATTTTATGATATAGAACTTGTTTTACTCCATCATAACTGTTTATTTAATTTTCTCTTATGTTAATCTGTGAATTCTTTAAGGATAGTCTTGCACAAAAAATAAATTTGTGACTTATTTATTGATGATTAATGAAACAACAGTTTGTCTCCTGTCAAAAGACTTTCATGAATTCCTTTATCTAATATTTTAGCATTTACTGATATAATTATGTTTAAAAAGCATATTAGAATATTTCAAAGAAGAAAAAATAATGCCTGGATTTTTTAAAAGGTAGACTATCCGCAATACACAGTGTATGTTTGTTAATCATACTTTTTTATATCATATGAATAAATTATATTATTTATTTTAAGGAGAAGATAACTATCTTACCTTTTTCCAGGGATATAGTTTTCAATTAGTAAGTTGAATTCTTGAATCTGGGACTGACAAAGTATTAGGAAAGGTGCTAATTCCGATTGATAGCGTTCTTCAGTGTGGTCTTCTGGGTAAGGCTTCAGCATATCACCATTGAGGACTCTTAGAGCAGGTAGCATGTTAAGTAGAGAATGCCTAATGAAAACAAGAAAGAAGTGAATAGTCTTGATAAGTAGAGTTTATATCTAAAATAATAGCATGCCTGCTAGGTAAAAAATATATGTTCACAGTGCCTGTCTCATAGAATGTGATTGATTTTATACAGAAAACAATACAGTTAAATTTGGATCACACCTACAGTGCATAATGCAAGGGTACATGTTGGATCTATTAACTATAGAGTATAAATGTCTTAACATATTAAGTAAATGAGATGAGGTATATAATAAGCAGTGTGATGTGAGCGTTCCTAATTCTATATGAAATCAGCACATTGTACCTCAGAAATGCATTAATGTATACATGATCTATGTGTGTATGATTTAATAAAAAAAAATAAAAAATGTGATATCATGTCATGTACAAAGTAAGTTTTAAACTTCCTGATATACAACTAATCATTGTCTTCTAAAACATAAATGGGAGACTCAAACTTAGAAACTCACACTGGAATTTAGAGTATAAAAAGGCTGTATTATAAAAAGAGTGGAAATACTAGATACACTATTTTAAAACTAAGATAATTAAAATAACTGCACTGAAAGTTGCTGTTTATTTCACAAATAGATGTAAACCCTGATTGTTTCTCTTAATGAAATACAGTGAGAAGAACAGGGCTAACCAAGAGAGGTAGATTACTCTCTCTTTCATAATCTAAAACATCTAAAGTTATGTTTTCCCATGAATCATGCTAAGGATTATAATAATAAAAATATTTGAGTATTCAATATATGCAAATACCTGTGTCAATTTCAAAGACTAATGCTGTAAAAAACAGGTTAAAAAGCAAAAACTTACCCTACAGCTCAGTTATTTAGAAATATTTATTTAGAAATACTTGACCAAATCTTTCAAAAGGAGAGTGTAGGCCCCTTTTCATGTCTGCCAAAGGACACATGAGCAAAGGGGACTTCTTAAAGAAAGACTTCTTAAACAAAAACACAAGCTCTTCTTGGTATTTACTCAAATGAATTGAAAATTTGTACCTACACAAAGAAAACTATAAAACTATATAGGAAACTATAAGTTTTATAAAACTATAAAACACGTCAAAGAAGAACTAAATAAATGGAGACATACTTCTATGGAGATTATGGATAGAAATAACCAATATTATCAAATCGTCAGTTCCTCCCATTTTGATCTATATATTCAGCTAAATCCCAATCAAAATTCAAGCAAGCTATCTTGTGGGTATCAAAATGTTGACTCTGAAGTCTCTATAGAAAGGCAAAAGGCACAGAATAGACAATTCAATATTGAAGGAGAAGAACAAAGTCAAAAGATCGACCCTAACTGACTTCAAGACTTAATATAAAGCTGTAGTAATCCAAACAGTGTGATACTGGTGAGAGAACAGACAGATGCGTGGAACAGAAGAGAGAGCCCAGAAAAGAGCTGCACAAATGTGGCCACTGATTGACACAGGAGCAAAGGCAGGACAACAGAGTGAAGGTAACCCTTTCAACCAATGTACGACCAAAAGAGAACGACCATGGATAAACCCATGAACCAGGACAGATACTATACTTTTCACAAAATATTAACTCAAAATGGAACATAAGACTTTAAAACTTCTAGACGATAACATAGCAGAAAAACTATATAACCTTGGGCATAGCAATGGACTTTTAGATAAAACATCAATAAAAGAAATAATTGATGGGTGGCACCTGTGGCTCAAAGGAGTAGGATGCCGGCCTCATATGCCAGATGTTCAAACTGAGCCCTGGTCAAAAACTGCAAAAAAAAAAAAAAAAAAGAAAGAAAGAAAGAAATGGTAAGCTTGAGTTCATTAAAATTAAAAACTTACACTCTGTGAAAGACAATGTCAGGAGAATGAGAAAAGAGCCACAAACTGAGAGAAAATATTTACAAAACACATATCTCATAATGGACTGTTATCCAAAATTACAAAGAACAATCAAAAGTCAACAAGAAGAAAAATGCACCAACTAATTAAACATTAGGCAAGAGACCTGAACAGACACCTATTAAAAATATAAACAGATAAAAAGTCAACATGAAAAGATATTCAAGATTATATTCATTAGTGAACTGCAAATTTAAATAACAATGAGATAGCACTACATGCGTATTAGACTGGCTAAAACCTACAATACTGCCAACATCAAAAGCCACAGAAATTCTCATTCAATTGCTGGTGAAAAGCACTAGTTTAGCCACTTTGGAAGATAGTTTGGCAATTTCTTGGAGAATTTAATATGTCCTTACCAGCAATAGCTCTTCTTGGTATTTACTCAAATGAATTGAAAACTTATACCTACACAAAAACCTGCAAACAGATGTTTATATCAGTTTTATTCATAATTGCTCAAACTTGGAAGAAACCAGAGTCCTTCAGTAGGTGAATGGGTAAACAAGCTATTGTAAAAATAGGCAATGGGATATTATCCAACGCTAAAAAGAAGTGAGCTATGAAACCAAGAGAAGACATGGAGGAAACTTTCTTATTAAATGAAAGAAACTAATCTGAAAATGCTACATACTGTGTGATTCTAACCATGTGACAGTCTAAATCAGGAAAACTGCTGAGACAGTAATATCACTGGGAGCGATGGTTGGTGGGAGACAAACGTAGATCGGAAGAGTGCAGATATTTAGGGAGTAAAACTATTTTCTATGATACTACAATGGCAGAGACCTGTCATTAAGCATTTGTTAAAACCCATAGAACATACCAATACCAAGAGTAAACCCTAGGGAATAATATGAACTTTGGTGACAATAAAATGTGAATGGAGTTTATTGATTATAACAATCATATCACTTTGATACAGAATGTTGGTAGTGGGGGAAGTTGTGCATGTGTGAGAATGGGGCAGGGAAAATCTCTGCGCTTCCTGCTAAATTTTGCCGTTAACCTATAACTTCTCTAAAAAACACATTTTATTAGTTAAAAAAAAAAAAAAAAAACTCGCCAGGCACAGTGGCTCACACCTGTAATCCTAGCACTCTGGGAGGCCAAGGTGGGTTAATCGCCTGAGCTCACTGGTTCGAGACCAGCCTGAGCAAGAGCAAGACCCCATCTCAAAAAGTAGCCAGGCATTGTGGCAGGCGCCTGTAATCCAGCTACTTGGGAGGTTGAGGCAAAAGGATCACTTGAGCCCAAGAGTTTGAGGTTGCTGTGAGCTGTGACACCACAGCTAATGAGGGCAACAAAATAAGATACCCTCTCAAAAACACACACACACACAAACAAATACAATTCCTAAACAATAGAAGAAGGATGGCAAGGTGAGATTAGTAATAAGATGCTAAATGATAAATTTAGGAAGAAAAACTCCAGATAGAACTTTGATATCAGTGATTCCTTCTGTATAGTCTAGGCTGACACATTCATTTATCCAAACAGTTACAAAACATAATTTTATAATTTTCTTTTTGTGAAAGAAGTAGGCCATTTAATAGCGAGGACAAACCAAAGTCAAAATTTATGTTTCCATGTATATGGTTATAATTTAGTAGTCTTGGTAGTAAATATATTTTTAAGATCACGAGAGATAAATGCCTCTTCCTAAAAGAAAGCAAAAGAAAACCAGAGATTATATTTACTGAGGATAGAGATATTAGCTCCTAAACCTTATCCTTCCCTCCCCTGGAAAAAAATTAAAACAACAACAATACTTTTTTTCTCCCTTACTGATATTTAAATAAGGAAAGAGGGAAAACAATTAGACTTGGTTCTTCAAGGTAATTATCAGATAATTTACAATGTTAAGATGCAGATAAGAAGTTTAATGCTTTGTTAAAATAATTTGAGTCCATATATTTTGTAATTTTAGTAATCTTAAAATTACCAATGTTTATTAAATCATAAACTACCACATTTATTACAAGGCATTAAGTAAATGACATACATTGTTTTCTGGTTAGATTCATTTTAAGATATAGTTCAAAAACAGAATATTATATTAAAATAATAGCTATTTATCACAGGGGTGACAAGGTAATCACTACAGAGGTGCACAAATAAATATCAAATATTTTCAAAACAAGAAAAGGTTACCCTCTGAAATTAAAGCTGCTAATAATCAAAACAAATGAGTTCAACTGTCCATATTACTCCCTACCAGATTCTTTGTTATATTACTAATGAAGCTACGTTGTATTCTAAATCTCTAAAATACTTAGTCAAGTTTTCTTTAAGACATACTCAAAATCATTTATTTAGTTATAATTATAAAATGCCAGCTATGAAATAACGGTGCTTTTGAGATGTGATAGTAAAGGCCATTGAAGTTAAGGAAGTATCTGTCCATCTAGTATAAAAGAGAAGTTACTCTGTTTTGTAGTTGGTCCTATTTCTTTAGATTCAATTCCCTAAATCGCTGAAGTGTAAACAAAAGTCTTCAACAACTTAATGGAAAAGCCCTTGAAAATAACCAGCAGTTTATTCTGATTTGTTGGAAACTAAGCAAATTTTGTTCTGATACCTTGGTTTCCAGAGTGAACCTGAGTCAGGTTCACCAGGAAAAGGTGTGCCAATGTCATTATACTCTGGTCTTTGAAACAGGTATATCTTAAAGGAAAAATTAATAAAGCAGATTTTCTTATTTTAAGTTGTATCTCTTAGGAGTTATGTAAAGCATTTGTTTTTCTTTTCTAGAGTATAATAATTTCTTTTTTTTTTTTGAATGAACGAAGATAAATACATTCAGAAAAGAAAACAGACAATAATTTCTTGTTAAACAATAACAGCAAGCTGTTCAACTTGCAAAACTTTGCATAAGAGAAAGTGACAGTGCAGATGCCATCATACCTACAGGTCACCTCCAGAGCAGCCACCTTTCAGGTCTCATGCTTGGCTGAATGAAGAGATGTCAACAAAAAGAGGCAATACTCAGAATGTAATGATAGTCACAGGATCTAACAAACCGAGTCTTTATCTTGGTCATTCTCTAAATCTCTTGGGTCAAGAATTCAAGGGTAGATCTTTACGTGTTCCAACACAGCAGGGCAGTGTTTCTGAAATTATTGTCCTTGAACTACTGTATCAGTGGTACCTAGGATGTTTTAACACTGCAGGTTTTTCCATCATACCAATGACCTCTGTTAGTAGATCAGGAGAATTTGTATTGTTAAAATACAGCCTTTCTTATGTATGCAGTAATAAAAAGTAAAATAAAATACCACAGGTTATGTTAAAATCAGAGGTGCTCAGGTTTAATCTTGACTGTTAAAAAATCTTAGAAATTCTAAATGACAAATTGTTTTACATTTTTAAAAAAGAAAGCGCTTACTAACATGTAAGAGGTTACTAACTTGTACTAAGCATACCTGATATTGTATCAATGATTTCAGAAGAATTTGCTAAATAAAACAGAAAATATTGTGGGTCTGAGGCAGTTATACTAAAATAATTTTTCATTGATTAACTTTTCCACTGTTTTTTTACATAAATGTATAACAGTATTCCTGAAACACTGAATATAGAGAATGCATTTCAGATACATAGAGATACCATCCTTCTATCTAGAAATAATGAAAAAATGAAGTCATTTTAACCAAATAATCTAATAAATTCCTAGAGGCGAAAATACAATTTTGTGTAATCAGATTATGTGACAGATAAATATATTTTACCACAGCATATGTATTTAATAAAATAGATATTTATGCTCTAAACAAAAAGAATGAAAAAATAAATAATTTCAAAGACAATATGGGACATTAGGTTTGTTACTAGTTCTTGTAACTATCACTACTTAGTAGTGATTCAGAGGGAAACTGACACTAGATCAACAAAGGGAAAATGATCATCGAATACCATACTTTGGACAGATTAATAATATGGATATCATTAACTATAATATTTCAGCTACAGGGAATATTTCTAGAGAATATAGGACAAGAGGGCCTGAATTTTTATACATTAAGAATATTTTGTTATTGAATATCAAATATCATTGTTATATAGAAAAATTCCCAAATGGTTCATTTCAGCCAGAATATTTTGAAATTCTTCTAAATGTAAAAATTCAGTTTGCTTAGATCCTCAAGACTATGACTTAATCTCTTGAGATTTGTGATTTGCATAAATAATATCTGGATTGGACTTAATGTTTTAAACCTTTCTTCATTAATTTTTCAAGTCAAAAAAGTCCTAAAACCTGCATAAAAGAGCAGTGCATGGATAGGCCAAAAATCCTAAGAGTTTATCATGAAGATTTTGGAAAGTGCTGTATCAAGTTGATTAATGTTGGAAATGAAGTATAAGAACACTGTGAGAGCTCAACCTTAGTTTTTCCAGCTGGGCTCCTCCTCGTCAAGAACTACATCAATATTTCATTTAGTGAAAACGTCCTAGTGAATATTCTGTCATTTTGGAAGCTCTATTAATCATTAGTATATTCCCAAAGGAGATCTCAGACTGAGTTTGAAGATTAAGTTTTAAAAAGAGTTTTTTTAGCATGTGAGTTTTGTTGGTGTTATCACTGGCTAGACATGAAAGAAAAAAGCCAATTGGAAAAATCTATAACTAATCCTTTTGTTGATATCGGGGGTTATGTGAAGTTCATTGGAATATACTGCTTAAAGTTTGAGTTGATCCTTTGGTTAATAAGTCCATACTTTACAGATTTCTAGATTTTAAGTCCTTTAGATCAATGAATGTCTTTTTAAAATAATAAAAGCTATATCTGGCCAACTGATCTACATGAAATTTCACAGGTAAGATTTTCAACTTGGGAAGACTCAAATTCAGAAAAGTTCATAAATACATAGAAATTGTAATAGAGAAATAATTGTTCATGTCTACAATATAACTACTGCCTTCTTCCTTTCATTATTATATCTCATTAAGTATTATCTTTAAAAACTGTAAAGTATATGTAGTTAGTAAGAGCATTAATCTCTATATTTATCTTAATAAATTTATAATAATTTATATTACTTTATTTTACCACAAGCATACTTTATGCAATAAAATAAATGTTTATGTCCTCTGCAAACAAAATAGTGAAAAACAATAAATTCAAAGATTATTGAGGGAATTAGGTTTGTTCCTACTTGTTGCAACTGGTAACGTGACAGTGTCTGGGTGGAAAGTAACACTAACTGTGTCAGCAAGAAAATTAGTATCTTACTTCCATAACATACAAAAACCGCAGCCCTTAAAGAGCTTGCCCTGAACAATAGGCAAAACTAATGAATTTATTTGTCATCCTAGACTTTGCTCATGCATTTCCTAGGAAATATTAAGATATCTATCTAAGAATAACTCATGAGCATCTTTCATTATAAATAATATCATCTGCTAAGCATTGCCTTATATACAAAATTATACTCTTTAATTAAAGGAAGTTTCATTCTGAGATCTGGCTCCTAGAAATGAAGCCTCGAAACTTGGAGATTAGTAATGCTTTCAAGAGAAACAGTGTCAGAAATTGAGCTAGTATGTTAAATGCTTCAATTATAGAACAGGAAGTCCTTCACCTGCAGATACGAGGTCTAAAAGTACATTTAGGTGGCTTTTAAAAAAAATACTCGAATTCTTTAAACAGCTGCAATTTCTGACCTTGTAGGATTAGATATTAATAGTTGATACTTCTATAATAATACCCATTGTCAATTTATAGGCAATAGCATTTTTAACTGCCAAAGCAAAATAAATTCAAGAGAAAAATTATGGGAGTGAAAACTTGTATTTTTCAAGACTTTATACATTATACTTTAAAGAAATATTGTGATATTCAACAAATTTTAGATGTCTGTTGCATAAAAGGCATTGTACTATCAGAAGTAAAAAGGATAGACATTTTCATTATGAATATCACATTATAGTTAACTGTCATAGATTATATCCTTTTTAAATAACACGAATATGAAGAAAATTCCTAAATTGAACAGATCTTGGGTGAAATGTTTGGATACGTACTTGAAATCAATAAACTAAGTACGGTTCACTCCAGACCAAGATGCTAAACTCTCTGTGTAAATGCATGTATGCCCTTTAGAACTGTGGCCTCCAACCCCTGGACAATGGATCTGTGTCTTGTGAGGAATCAGGACTCACAACAGGAGGTGAGTGGCCAATATGGTAGCATATTTAGTCTTCACAGAGACGGTTAGTGTTCTCTGATATTCTCTCACTTCCTGGGCTCTCTTGAGTAGTTTAGCCAGATGGCCAGTTAGGGCAATGGAGTGTGAGTGAAGTAATCACTGCCACCTTTGGGGGCAGATGGTTAAATGTCAGCTGTTCCTTCCCTGCAGTCTTGTAAGATGAGTTAGGCAGTTAAGGAACATATTCTTCTTAGCAAAGTATTTCAAGAATGGAAGAAAAAGTATCCAATGTACTCAGCCTTACTATGAAGCTAGTTTATATAGGTTTCATATGAAGGCTAAAACCCAATTATAGCACAAGAATATGGGGAAAGGGGCAAGGGAGGGGAAGAGGGAGGTTGGAGTGGAAGGAGAGCAATTGGTGGGGCCACACCTATGGTGCATCTTAGAAGGGTACAGGCAAAACTTATTAAATGCAGAATACAAATGTCTTCATACAATAACTAAAAATGCCATGAAGGCTATGTTAAACAGTTTGATGAAAACATTTCAGATTGTATATGAAACCAGCACATTGTACCCCTTGATTGCACTAATGCAGCTATGATTTAATATAAAAAATTAAAATAAATACATAAATAAAAATATCCTCATTGAGCTGTTAACCTATTTGAAGGGACGGACACAAACCATGTAAACTGAAAAAACAATGGCAAGGGATGATATGTTAGGAAGAAAGCAACAGGGGCTGAAATGAAGAATGGTGTGTTTGGGAGCTGTTACAGATTGGATGTTTACCCCATCCCCAAAACTACGTATTGAAGCCTCAACCTCCAGTGTGATGCTATTTGGAGACAGGGGCTTTGGGAGATAATTAGATCATGAGGGTAGAGTCCTAGGGATGGGATTAGTGCCCTTAGAAGGAGAGACCAGACAGTCCTAAAGAAGAGGCCATGTGGGGATGCACTTACCAGCCAGAAATAGAAGCCTTACAAAAAAACCAAACACACTGGCTCCCTGATCTCAGACTTCATAAGTCCAAAATTATGAGAAAATAAATATCTGTTGTTTAAGCCAAAAAAAAATTTTTTTTCATCTAGTACCCATTATAAAGGAAAGAACAAACATATCACAATGAAAAAAAAAGATACAAGCAAGGTGGTTGGCAAATGTAATTAGGCTAGTTTGGACTGGCTTGGTTCAGACTGACTTGGGCTATTTTGGGAATGTGGCTAATTGCTAATTCAGGCTGTGCAAGGGCAAGACCTTGCTGGTGGGCTGTTTTGGGGGGACTGATTAATGTCCAATGAGGTTTAGGAAATGAACAGATAGAAACAAGTTGTTATGGGAACATGTTATGGGAACATTACTGATCAAGACCCTAAGAAATTCCAAGAATTTTTATACACAAAATCAAATGTTATGTATAAAAACCAAGCACTGTGCTCTCCGTACTGCCTGCAGTCACTAGGATGGGGCCAGTTTGCTATTTAAACCATTCAAAATTGCTTTTCTTTCTTGCAAAAACTGTACTGGTTCTTGTTCTTTGTTGTTTTAATTATTTCAGCAGTGACCTCTAATGTTCTGGCAAGCCAGTGAGGAGCAGCCCTTGTTTAGACTTCGGCACTCTGCCCGCTCTGCTCACTTCCTCCATCGACTCTGTTCCAGTAACCATTCTTCAGCACTGGGAAACAAGACCTGGGAACACAAAACCTGACCTCTGGTCCTACTCCTAAACAGTCAAAAGCCAGGTGACACTGAAGTCACATAACCATAGGGCTTCAAAAGCATCCTGAGTCCATAATAATGTAAACAAGAAATAAACTCCTGTGTATTGAACCAGAAAACTGGGTTCTTTGTTGTGCAGTATAACTATACTAATATGCCTATATAATAGACGAAAAACAGAGACAGTCAGGTTAAGTAATCTGTACAATGCTAAAAGGCTAGTCAGCGGTGAAACAAGATGGGTCCCTAAGTAGTTTATTCCCAAAGCCTATACATACAGCCCTCTCCCATAGTTCCTTTCTGATTACACATAAAGAACAACTTAATTATCCTAGCAGGCGAGGTTTAGAATTAGAATTTGGCAGTAATACATCATGTGAAACAATATAGCAGAGTGTTTAAATTCCAGGCTTTTAAACACAAATCACATCCCTGCTACTGATTGACACCATAATGGAACAAATCACAAGGTGTCTAAGCTTTAGTGAACATCTCTGTAATGAGAATGACAATTACAGAACCCATTGCATAGAGTTGATATGAAGTAAAGTTAATATATTAAGTACTTGTTCTACAACCCAGCACACTATAAGTACTTGATTTCTTATTTCTTTCTAATAATATTTCCCAGATACCAATTTTAAGCCTGAATAGACTGGCCTTGTAATATGGCCTCTCTGCACCTTTAAATTCCTTCTTTTTCTTAGATATTTCCTGCACCCAAAGTAATTTTTGCTTTTTTATAATTTTAAACTTAACAAATTTTTAAATTTAACCAAACGTGTACTTTAGCCAAGGCACTTTCTCCTAAATTCACATAGTTTCTAGATTTCTAAAGCATATCTGTTGCCCAGAATAATAATTTGATATTTCTATTTTATTAGGTACTGAAATCTAAGAGTTGAGAGAAAAGACTCTGGAGCCAGACTGCCTAGTATTTATTTCCTGGCTTTTTCACTCGTTAACTATATAAATGAGAGAAGGAGTTATTTGGCCTTTTTGTGACTCAGTTTCCTCAACTTCAAAATGGAGATAGTAGGCTAAATAAATATTTCATAATGTATATTGAGAAGATTAAAAGAGAATAGTGTTTGGTGCAAAGTTGATGCTATATTAGCATTTGTGACCTTTAGTTTTCCTGCTTACTCTTTCTATGAATGTATTTTAGAACCATAACATCATACAACAATGTCTTGAAATTATGTGTTACAATAAAATCTCCTTTATAATGTTCAACATGTTAGGACACTGACGGCTTATAGAAGGAGTTCACTAAATACTTACATAGTTTGGTTGCATGGTGATGGAAATTAGTAGATTCTTGTGTACTTACTGTGTTCTAGGAATTGTTTTAAACACAATATACCATTAGATTCTTATAACCACCTCAAAAGATTATTACCCTTCCTCTACCACGCAGAATTCAGAGACATAAGGAAGTTAAGTTACTTATACAGGATCACACAGTATGAGGCAGGGCAGGATGTTTTGTTTAAAAACGATGGTTTCCAAACTTTAGTATGTATCAGCATTACCAAAAGGGCTTCATAAAACACAGAAAACTCAGCACAATTCCCAACTTTCTGATTCAGTAGGTCTGGATACCGTCCAGTTATTATATCTTAAACAGGTTTTCAGATGGTGATTAATGAGGCTGGTCAGGGGATATACCTTTGAGAAACACTGCACACTACTTTGTATTTTTTCCTCTATGGTACACAGCTTAAGTGCTCTGGGACAAGATATTCCTAACCTTGAAATTATCAACTTAAAGTTGACAAATTCTGTTCTAAATCAAATGGAAATATGCAAGAAATGAAATTTAATATCACAAATCTATGTGGAAACTGAGTTTTAAAGAAAAATAAAGGAAAAACAGACTTTGTGAGCAAACATAACTCTTCTATGATACTCAAGTTAACAATAAGTAGTAAATTACACAGGTGTGGACTTGGTGTAAAATGCTGCTATCTTCTTAACCCTACAACAATGTGAAAACTCAGGGAACCAACCGATTTGGAAAGAGAGTGCCAGAGGTTTGGAGTAGCTAGCCTCAGATAAGAGAAAGAATAAACACTGCTCTCCAGATTCTCCTTGCTGGGTTCTACCAGTGGATTATGTCACAACTAGGAATTTTAAACATAAGTAGACATTTAATTCTTCTGTAAAATATCTTTTACTCTTCCAAATAATGATATCCACGGTCTGGACACATTGCTGGGAAACAAAATCAGGGAAAGAGTCAACTGCTTTTTTTTGTTTGTTTGTTTAGGATCAAACAACGAAGTTTTTTTTTTTCAATCTTTAATTCTTCCTGGCTACATTTTGTTTATATTTGTCATTTGTCACCCCCTGAACAAACCAAAAGACTCACTGACTTGTTCCAAACTTTGAGGATCCAGAAACATATTTTCCTACCTGGCTTTTACTAGGAAAATATTTTAGTTTGCCTTTCCCTACACTTAGCATGTTTGTTTTGCCAAACTCATTTTTGCCTTCTCTATTGTTGACTTATTCTGCTTTGATGTACCAATGAAAGAACATGATATAAATGTCAAGTGTATAATTTATTCCGGAAAACCATCTATAAATCCATGCTTCTGAGAATAAAAACTGAAGAGTATAAGCCAGAATCATCACCAATATTAGAAAATTTTAAAGTTGACATCTGCAAATTCTTCTAGTATTCTGGGATGTAACTCACTTAAACTTGGGCCAAACGGTAAGGATTTGAGGAGGAGTAAGAAAAAATCTCATGCTAGACAGGAGAACCATAGAAAAGTTAAAGGAAGAAAAATTACAGAAATTGATATAGGGAATTAATTCCCACTTGTCAAATTTGAAAAGAAACATATACAGGACATCTATCAGAAAGCTGGCATTATAATAGTGAGACTTAATTTGCACTTGTCCAAAAATTCCTTTGGGGCTCTCCAAGAGGAACTTGAAAACAAGTTTTGAAACTATCTCAATAATTCCAAGTAATTTACCTTTTGCACACTAGACATAAAATAGATACTATTTAAAGGAATCAAAAAAGTGAAATATTAACAATACATCATTCAAGATACCCAGAATAAAATCAAAATTGACCAGGCATTCTAAGAAGCAGAGAAATATGATCCAGAATCAGAAAAATAATAATAAAAAGATGTCCAAATGATAAGAGAATAGAAATTATACACAAAAATATTAAATTAAAACAGCTCCTATAAATTATTTCCATATGTTCAAGGAAGTGTTAGAAAAAATGAGTATGATTAGGAGAGGGCTCACAAATGTTAACAATACAGTGAAAAGATATAAATGAAATTTCTGTAGATAAAAAAATGCATCTGCAATCCAAAATTTTTAAAAAAGTACTCTGGAAGGGCTTAATAGCATAATAGATATTTAGGAAGAAAATATCAGAGAACTTCTTCAAGACATGACAATAAAATCTATTCAGAGTAGCACAGAAAATGGGGACCAAAGACCCCATCCTTGGCAAGGGAAAACATCCCCAGAAAACGGGAAAACAGAGAAATAAGCTGAGCAAGGAGAATAAAAACAGTTTAGCCAGCTTTAACCAGCAGTTAAATTATTTGTCTGAGTAGTTTGTGCTTTCACTACTATAAGAGATACAACTTGCAAACACCCCTGAGAGCTCTGTAAACACTCTGAAGAACAATTAACCACACCGATGCCTGCCCAGTCAACTGTCAAAGCAAATACCCATTTGTGGGGATTTGTGTAGTGACCAGGACAGCTTGAGGCCTAAGAGATGGGTAGGAGTACTCATACCCTAATCACTAAAGGGAATGCCTCCTGGTGGAGATAATGGGAAAATTTTCTCTTTTCCACTGATTCTTCTTCTTTTTCCTTTCTTTCTTCTTCTTTTTTTTTTTTTTTAATTAAATCATACTGTATACATTAATACATTTACGGGGTACAATGTGCTGATTTTATATACAATTTGTAGTGCTTACATCAAACTGGTTCACATAGCCTTCATCTCACCTAATTATTGTGTTAAGATATTTATAATCTACACTTAATAGATCTGACATGTACCTGTGCAATATGTACCATAGGTGTGGTCCCCCTACCTTCCCCTCTCCCCTCCCTTTCTCCTCCTCTTCCTTTCTTCATCTTGGGCTATAGTTGCATTTTGTCTTTCATATGAAAGGGTAGGTGATTATACACTGGTTTTATAATAGTACTGAGTACACTGGATATTTTTTCTTCCATTGTAGAGATACTTTACTAAGAAGAATATGTTCCAGCTCCATCCATGTAAACATAAAAGAACTAAAGTCTCCATCTTTTTTAAGGCTGCATAATATTCCCTAATATACATGTACCACAATTTGTTAATCCATTCATGGGTCATTGGGCATCTTGGGCTGCTTCCATGACTTGGCAATTATGAATTAGCCTGCAATAAACATTCTGGTCCAAATATCTTTGTTGTAAAGTGATTTTTGGTCTTCTGGTTGTATACCCAGTAGAGGAATTGCAGGATGGAATGGCAGGTCTACTTTTAGTTCCCTAAGTGTTTTCCAAACTTCTTTCCAAAAGGAAAGTATTAGCTTCCATTCCTACCTGAAGTGTAGAAGTGTTCCCTTTTCTCCACATCCACTCCAGCATCTGTAGTTTTGGGATTTTGTTATGTGGGCTAATCTTAAAGGTGTTAGATGAGACCTCAAAGTGGTTTTGATTTGCTCAGAAGAGGCTGACACCATCGCATCTGCTCCACAGAGAACTAGAGGGGTTTAACCTCCCCCAAGGGATCATATGTGTGACACAACAGGAAACTGCCCACATACAAGGCTCAGGTTTCATATTTTCCAAGGCTGCTTAGACCCTTAAAGTTAATGATTATAGACAGAATAAGAACTAACATGCTTACTCACAGAAAACGCTGATATTTTACTCCCTTCCTCAGATGCCCTTTTGGCTAAAAGAGAAAATATCCTTCAATAAGAGCTGGATGGAACAAACACTCAGGGCCACTTCCGGAAGCCCACAAGCTAGTGGTGGTCCCCTGAGTCCCACCTTTAAAAACTCTATTTTACATGTCCTTTTTTTTTTTTCTTTATCTCTCACTGCTTTTAACTTTATTTTTCTTCAGTTGACCACTTCCAGTTTCAAAGGTCTTTAAGGATCCTGCCCTTGGGGTGAAAACCCAGCATACAGTGAAATAGAAAGAAAAAAAAAAAAAAAAAAAGAAACATAAGTAAAGCAATAGACAACTTGTGTCACAATTAAAGTGGTCTAATATTGTTGACATTGGAGTCACAGTAGGACAAAGTAGATAGTAAACAGGCAAAAAACACACCTGAAAAAAATAATGGCCCCAAATTTGATGGATCCTAAGTAGAGCAAGCCTAAATAAAACAGCACCAAAGTACACCAAAATTAAATTGCTGAAAATCTTTAAGTCATTAAGAGACATAAGATCAAGACAAGAAAATGTCAGCAGGGTTCTCATCAGTAACTATAAAAACCATAAGATAGTGAATAGAAAATTTATAAAGTACTAGGGAAGAGAACTAATTGCAAAGGGATACAAGGTCATTTTTTTAAAGTGGGAAAATATTCAGTATGTTGATTGTTATGGATTTTACAAATTATTCACTCATAAACAAAAATGATGAAATACATTATATGAAGGTTATCATACAATAGCTCATTAAAAACTTGCTAATAATTTGGGGGACACAGTGTTAGTATATCATGAGAGTTTTAAATGAGAGAATTATTTTATTAAGCAGAAATTTATTAAAAATTATAGAATTTTTTGGTGGTTTATATTTAAGTACAGCAGCATTATAAAGAGAGGCATGAAATCATACATGCTTGTAACATAATTTTTTTAATAGACACCAACGTCCTCTTTTAAGAAAATTAAACCAAACCAGATTGTTGCCAGAAAGGACATAATTTAAGCAGCAAGATATGTGTTTTTGATGACCTACAAAAAGTAATTCTTGACAAATGTATTTTCTATAAATGCAAAACCCAAGTAAATATCACACTGTTTTCATATAGTCAGTTATTTACATGACAATTACAATTTCAAATTTGTATTAGTTCAACATGTACACAAAAATTATCTGGGGCAGGAGATACTTTTCAAAATAATTTATTAAACCTTCTTATTTTCAATAAATTAAAAATGTTTTATTAACTTTCCCCAATTTATTAGTTTTTATAGAGCAATTTTCATCAAATTATGTTTTCTATAATAAAGGATGCTTATGGGGTGCAATAATGCTTCTTTACCTCCAATTTATTTCTTGAAGAAGTGGGTTTCCAGTTAGAGATAATTCACGGAGAGAGCAGCAAGCATTGAGCCACACTTTGGCACTTGTAAGATCTACAGAAATTAAACAAACTCATTTTGAAAGAAATCAAAGATATTGAAAAGACATCAGAGATCAATGAGCATTTTATTTACTGGTTAGCTGTTAAAGAAAAGAAGTATTTTTTATTTTTTCTGTAGATTATTACACACTTTTAAAGGAAGACTACATATAGTTAAGAACACGAGTTACTGCCAGAATATGTTTTTACATTGAACAACTGTGTAAACTTATGCAAATCTACTTTATAATTCAGGTTCATACCTACATAACAGGGTGAGGAGTAAATGAGATAATGTGTGTAAAGGGTTTAGGACAGCTTGTGCCAGATTGTGATCATGAAGCCTAAAGACATGAAGTCTAAAGTAACAGGATAGGTGCTAAAATCAAAGACATACCTACACAGAAATACATGAGCCTTTTGAACTTTGAAAAGTAAATATTAAAAAATAATAGCTCTTCTGGAGATAGAAAAAGAGAACGATAGTTACCAGATGCCACAGGAAGAGTGGTGGGAGGTGTATGAAATACACTTAGATAGAATGAAAAGCATTTGATAGCACAATAAGGTGACTATAATCAACAGTAAGTTTAGGTATACTTTAAAATAACTAAAAGAGTAGAATTGGCATGTTTCTAACATAAGGAAATGACAAATGGCTGATGTGACGCATATCCCGATTACTCTAAATTGATTAATTCATATTGTATGTGTGTACAAAAACATCACATGTACCCTATAAAGAGATATACCTATTATAAAAATTATTATTATCATAAAAAATACATATAACTATAAAGTACATCACAAAGAAATTTATATTAAGCGACTTTCCCACAGAAAATAACTATAAGACTTGGACTATAAAGGTCGTACTCTGAGTGAAAGGCCATCCATAATGTGAACTTGCCATCAGTTTATGATCACAGTGATTTTGTGTCGGGAGGCGTGTTACCACTTCTGAGCATGACAGTGGAACTGAAGAGTAGAAGCAGGTTTGCTGAGCGGAGGAAGCAAAGAATAGAACCGAGGCTGTAATCTATGTGGAAAAGCACTGTGAAGAAGCTGGGTATGTACATGTTGGGTAAGAGGTGGAGATAAGTGTATACGAGCATTTACCCCAGGTCCTCAGAAAAGTGCCAGGTGTTGCAGGGGTAGGACAAGACTCTGCAAATCCTAGCAGAGATCACCGACTCATCTAAATACATGATTCAGAAAACTAATATGTAAAATGGTGGCTAGGAGAAAATGTTCACCAAACATGTATCTGAAAAGAAGAATTAACATCCAGAATATCTTCAAAATTCTATAAGTCAATGTGATTAAAGAAAATAACGTTTGTTTTTTGAGACAGGGTCTCACACTGTTGCCCTGGCTAGAGTGCCAGTGGTATCATCATAGCTCATGGCAGCCTGAAGCTCTTGGACTTGTAAGATCCACTTCTCCTCTTCTCTCCCAAGTATTGATTACTACAGGTAGGAGTCACCACACCCACTTGGGAAATAAGTAAATTTTAAAATAGTGAAACACTTGAAAAGACATAACAAGATATAGAGATTACCAACAAACACCTGTAAAGAGGTTCTACACCTTTATTCTCATCAGTGCAATGCAAACTGAAACCCTAGTGTATTAATATTAGATACTAAATACTCTCTAGAATGTAGCAATTGGAACTTTCATATATTCCTGGTGTGTGTGTGTAAAATGTCACAACTACTTAAGAAAATAGTTTGCCATTTTCTTTTAAACTTAAACATGTATCTACTACATTATCCAGCAATTACACTCTTACACATTTACTGAAAACCTAAAATCATAAAAAGACTTTTGTAAGCATTTCCATAAAAACTTTATGTTCATAGTACTCCTGAACTGCAACCAAAATATTCCCTGTCCAACAGGGAACTCAGTACACAAATTATGATATAGTTGTACAATGGTTTGTACTTCAGCAAAAAAATAAAAAATAACAACTGATAAATATAATCAGTGCTGAAGAGTCACAGGAATACTGAACAAAGAAAGCTGAAGGCAAAAAAGAACAAACTTCCAGATCTCATTAATACAAATGAAAAATTGACCAAAGGTTACAAATTCAGACTGCAGTTGTCTCTACAAGTAGACTTACCGGGAATGGTAATTAAAAAAATTTAAGTAGAGGAGGGAATTAATTTATTTAATTCCTGATTCTATAAGAAATTTTTCCCTGAAACAGGGTATTACTATGTTGCCCAGGTTGCTCTTGATCTCCTGAGTTCGAGTGTTCCTCCTGCCTCAGCCTCCCAGGTAGCTGGGATTATAAAGACATATAAACTTACAATGGGTGACTACTCTATATCTTTAGAAATCAACAAGTTAGACAAGGATTTTTATACATTAGTCTACTTATTTCATAGATAATATAGATGGTTTTTAAAATAAATATATAATTGTGACTTTGCCTAGGCCCACCAGAGAGATATAGCAGTAATATGATTTTAATAGCAGAAAGAAATTTTAATTGAATTATTTTAGCATACTTTATTACACAGATTTACTTAACACATATATTCAACGCAACTATTCACCATACTTGAAACAGAAACTAAAAGCTTACTATTTAGGAAAATTTGCCTTATTCTAAACTTACCAGAAAGACAATTGTTGCTGACATCTAGTTTTTCCAGAGAAACAAAATGAAAAAGTGGCACAATGTTTGTCAAACTGAAAATAAAAACAGAATTCATAAAATTTCTAAAATGTAATATCCTTAATATTATTATGGTAATTATATAACAATGCTTTTTAAACACATTTATATAATTATATACAATTGCATATTTAATGAAAATTGTACAATTACAACACTAGCAGTGCTTATTAAAAATTAGAGCATTCTAAGTAATTAGAGTAATTAGAGCATTCTAAGTATATGAAGGAATATTTCTAGTCACTTTCTTTTTCTTTTATTATTTTACTATCCCATAGAAATGCATCTACTCATTAATAAACAGGACTTATCATGAAATTGCCAATTTCAATCACAAATATCATGGGCTTTGATGTGTATTTTCCATTTACATAAAAATATACCTTTTCTGTTCTTATTATTTTCTTTTCTCTTTTTATAAGCCAAAATTTACAGGGAATTTTATTATCTGGTGTTTTTATATATTTGTGTGCATGTGTGTATGTGTGTTTATTCTTAAGAGAAAGACATAACCTAAACATTTAATGTAAAATCATAAAAAGTCACTTATTTTCAATTTTCAATGGGATAACTGATGAGTCACTAGTTTTGCTTTTTAATTGAAAAAAATCTTTGTTTACTAATTAAAAATATTATAAGTACTGTAAGTATCTAAAATTACACAGGCTTAATTTTGAATGGAAATATGTTCATGATATTAAAAACTGAATCTAAGAAAAATCATACCCAATATTTTAATCAATACAATGAACTTAAATTTGACAAAATACACTGATATTTAAAATGAATACTCTCATTTATTTATAAAAGAAACCCAATAGCAATAACCTTTCTTCCTATTTTTTAAGTAAACTTTATTTTCTACATTATAATTGTCATTTTAAGTACTCATTCACACAAACACAACATAAGGGATATTGAAAATTTACATATCATTAGAAACAAAAGCTGAGAAGGGAAAATGAACTCTAGCTTGATTTGTATTTCCCACAAAGACAAGTTTACACTGAACTTACTCTATAACATAATATCATATTATTATAGCTATTTGAAAATGTAAAATCAGTCAGTTCCTCTAAATCTTTAAATAAGACAAAAACTCCTTGCCTAAACTATATTCTCATCACTATTTCAAAAGCCTTTGAATTAATCCCCCCCATAAATGTTGGATTATACAACTGTTCAAAATATGGTTTTCTAAAGGAATGTCTCTAGTACAAAAGAAAAGTATGTCTTAATTTCACTTCTTTTTCTGTCTTCCTTTTTATACTATCCTTCCATTTGTCCTGGCAGAGATCTTTACTTCCATTTCTGTGAATACCTTGTCATGATTTTTAAAAAAGTAAAGAAGAAGAAAGAAAAGAGGGCCAAAAAAAAATGGAAAAGAAAAAACCCTTATCATTTTAAGTTCACAGGCTCTCAGAGTAATACTATGACTGGAAGCCTCACAGTCTGGTACAAGCCTCATCCTTGTACTGACCTTGACTCCTCTCTTGGACTATCCTGCTCTGCATTAGCAGAGAGAAAGAAGATACTATTGAAGAAAATGTAGTCTAAATAATAAGGTCAGGAGAAGATCTCTCCAAATGAGGCCAATCCTAAGTACAATGTTACGACTATTCACATTAAATCTATATAATACCACTTTAATAAAACAGTTTCCAAGGGAGAGAAAGATTCAAAATGATAAAACAATAAGTGACGAAGTTCGGGGCCATTATAAACATATACTTCATTATTTGTAAATATACTCCAATAGTAAAATTTACAGAAATGTCACATGGATACTGAAGAAAAAGAAGGAAGGAAAAGAGGAGAAGGGAAGAGAAGAAGAGAAAGAGGAAAAGAAAGAGAGGATGGAAGGAAGGGGGAGGGATGAAGGGAAAAAGAAACTTAATTCTTTGTTTATACATTGACTAGTTTATTTAAGTCTTAATTCTATGACATTTCCTACTAAGCAAGCTCTAGATCATTTTTGCAAATAATAATTTTTAAATCCTCAGTGAAAATGTTATTCTAATAAATGTTAACACACAAAAAACTTTAAATATATTTCCAATACTAAATCTTTGTCTTTTACTAAAAGAATTTTGAAAGATTAATAAAGACCTATAATATAGTTCAGAATACAATTTTTCTATTCTTTTCAGAATATCTCAAGTTTTCAGCCAATAAGTGACAGGTAACATAGATTACATGAAGTACTCAATTGAAAATAATCAATATAGCAAAAAAGAACAAAAAAAAGAACAATCCTCTTTATAAAAATTAATGTAAACAAAGTCATATCTGCTTTGACCAGGTATTTGTATAATATTAAAAGTTTATCTTTACAGATAACTGTTTTTAGAATAGTACTATTTGTCTTTTATGAATTTTTTTTTTTTTTTGTCTTTTATGAACTTTTAATCAAGACAACTGGCTAGTCATTCACCTTCATGACTATTCATTAGGATGGTAGTAACCTAATAGTAAAATGCTTTTTTTAAAACTCTACTTTTCCTTTTACTGACATTCTATGTATATTTTTTCCAAGAAAATTCAAACCAGAAAGACAAAGGACATTAGTGAAAACCTAATACCATTTGACCTTGTCACATTAGCCCTGGGCATTAAAAAGATATAAATTTCAAAGACGACAAAAAGCAAAAGATTTGTACAATGAGAAACCAATGGGTAATAGTTTCCACTTTCTGCTCCTACTTAGAATCTCAGTGGAAGTAGAAAGGCTTATAGAGCCAGCGAGTCTTCCAGTTAGAACTCTGCTGAGTCAAACTTAAAACAGTCACATGTCCTAATGAAAATTTAAAACAGAAGTCAGGATGAAACAAGTTTTTCAAACAAGATGTACTAAGTATCATTCTTCATATATATTCCATTTGTTGGGGAAAAAAGCATAAGGACATATAATTTCTTCCTCATGATGAATATATTTATCAAAATTTAAACAAAAATACATAATTTAAAAGCCCTACCCATCATAAACCCAAATATCATATTCACAAAATTCTTCTCACTTTACAAGATGCATTCACATACATTCTCCTCTCGGACTGTCACAAAAATCCTTAAAATAAGCATTATTGCTCCTTTTACATGTAAGAAAAACCTAAGGCTCAGGGAGCAAAAGGAGAGGTGCTCAACATCTATTGACTGGTAAGTTGTAGATGCAATATCCAAACTCACATCTCTTGACTTTGAGTGGAATAAAACCTAACACTATGTTGAAAAATTGCACAAAAAATACAATGTGCTGGTTTTATATACCATTTGAAATATTTTCATCAAACTGGTTAACATAGCCTTCACCGTATTTTCTTAGTTATTGTGTTAAGACATTTATACTTTACACTTAGTAAATTTAACATGTACCCTTATAAAATGCACTGTAGGTGTTTTATACTGTGCCATTAGGACATCATTTTACTATTTTATACATCCATATCTATCATTCAGGCCAGGTGCCTTAAAGTCTCTCCCTTCATCCTCAGAAATGGTGAAAGATCAAATACCTAGAGCCTTAAAAGACCCATAAATAATATATTCTAATTAAGTGACAGTGTTATTTTTATAAGTACATCGCATATATTATATAATCCTACATTTTGCAATGATAAGTGTAAAAGTTTAGGTTCTATTATGCCCAAGAGTTCTTTGAGGGTAAGGACATATCTCATTCACTTTTGTATTCCTCCAAATAGCAAACCCCACTTCAATATTCAAACGTTCTAAGGCTAGGCAAACGAAATTATAAATAGGGTTCATTTGGATTAATCATACTAATTATTATTATATGACTTGTAAAAATATTTCAATTTTATAGTTTATATAGTTGATATTGTATTGGATTAATGTACATACATCATGTCATAATGATAGAGCAAAAGTCTTCAGCTAGTATTAATTTTACTCTTTACTAAGAGAAAAATTTATTTAATGATTTCAATTGTCCAAATAAATTAAAGGCATTATTGTTTAAATGTACTTGTTTTAAATATTTTCAGATCTCTTAAATATGTTAAGCTCATTTATCTGGTTCAAGGTCCACTTCTACAAAATATGTTGGATATGTAGATTCGTGATTGGTGTACTGCATACGTCCAAAGCATAACCCAGTATTTCATCCTGAAATTATATTTATTACTTTGAAAATGTTTAGAGAACATCCATGAGTTTGCGAAAAACCCAGATTACTTAACACAGTATTAATGATGGGGCTGGCATTTGTTGCTCTGTGAACAAATGTTCTTTTAAACCTAAATCAACTTTCATATTTTAGATTTATTTAAAACAATTTGAGGGACTTTTGAATATAGAATCAGTTTTCAGTTGTCAATGTATGATAAGTAGATGTAAAATAATTTACTAACACGTATGTTAAAAGGGTGAGTGCTATAGTGGTAGAGACTGAGACATGATCTCATAGTTTGGGGGACATGAATTATATATTAAAATCAGGGCATCCTATTTGCTTGTGTGGTGAGCCCTGTATAATTCAAAGAAGCATTTTCTTGTTAAAAGAAGTTCCTTTCCCCTGTTCCATGTGCCTTTGATGAACAAATTAATCACATTAAAGTGAATAGATCGCAATGAAATAATAATCAGAGGAGAAGGACACATATAATACCCCTGTTTTGGTTTTAGACAGTTAGTAAAGATCCAGATGTTTGGTGGTCTCAAATACATCTTTTGAGGCAGGTACCATTTCAATTAATGAAAAGGTATTTTTTTAAGTGTTATTTTATATCCTTAGGGAAATCAACTTTAAATCCCTCTTAACATTTACAAAAAAAAAAAAAAATGCAAGTTTAGAGCAGACTAAAAATAATTCTTCCAGGACTTAATACATACCACTTGACAGAATGAGACATTCTTATGAATTAAATTAACTACCTCCTATATTTTCCAGAGAGGATATTCTTTACAAATATAAACAAATCTGCCCTGAGAGATTTCTACAAGTGCTTTTTTTGAGAAAAAAAAGTGGAAGATAATTGATAACTAAAATTGTACTAAAGTTCTAGGGTATGCCAATAATTTAATTTAGTGTTCTAAATTCTACAAAGTTATCTCTATAATTTGTGTGCTAATTTATTTTGATGCACTCTCACTAAATTACTGGAAAAATCCAACCTTTTTCTTTGTTTCCGAACACGATGCATTTATTTTAGGCATTCACTGCATTTATTGTTGAAGTAAAGGATATTTACCTGTTTTGAGAGATAGTAAGATTTTGTAGTAAAGGCAGCCAATATGAAGAAAACGCTTCCACAGTTGAAATGCTGTTATCATCCAAATATAGTTCTCTTAGCAGAACATGATTCTTCAGGAGTGGAAGCTATATTTAAATTTTGTTCATTACTTTATATTAAGTAAAATATTTTAACACTTCAAAATTTAAAAATAATAAAAACCTCCCCAAATAAACAACAAATAGATTCTGGTAAACTGCATATCATAAATCAAAGCATAATAAAACTGTTAGAATGAATAAAATTTCTATTAATTAACATTATAATTTTTCATATTTTTAATAAAAGGTAATTCATGACGAAATATAATTAGAATTTCATGATAGATAAATTTGGCCACTTTATATACTGAAGTAAGTTATCATTTAGTATAATTTAATATCATGAAAAACAAATGTTGAATTAGATTTATTTATAAAATATTGTAACTGTGTTGAATATTTCTTAGAGAAAAATATGAAAGAATTCTAAGTAAACTAGAACTAAATGCTGCTGATTAGTAAAAATGAACAAGGAAATGTTACTCAAAATTGCACTAAAAATATGTGGTTGATATTTCTATACAAAGAAAAATGTATTAATCACAGAAACAAATTAACTTAAAGCAATTACCTCACTTAGATAATTTCCCTGTAACTTTAGTATTTGAAGTAATCCACAATTTTCAATGCCCTCAATTTCAGTAAGATGATTATATGAGCAATCTAGATATATAATAGTAGGGGCATCACAAAGACCTTTTGTACTTATTAACTGATTGTGGTCCACAATTAGTTGCTGAAGATTTTTCAAAGATTCTAAACCACCTGGAAGAAAAATTTTATAAGATCAGAAGGAGCATAAATTCTTCTAGATTCTAAAGGGCAGTTCATTTTTTTTGCTAAATAATTTAATCTTTGTATTTCCCAACATCTTTAATTATAAATGAGAACTCAGTCCAAATTCCTGGTGACACTTACCTTGTAAACATGACATTATTTAAACTGGCATATTTTAAAATGGTATAACTAGGTTAACAATTAAAATCAGACAAAATATTAAAAAGTCATATAAATTGGGTAATGAATGTTTTTTATTTTCAAATAAAAGAATAAAAGCAAGAGAGAGAAGAGAGATTTGTTTTTGTTTTTATATTTTAAAAAAAGTTTTTGACTCTCTCCAGAGCCTTTGAATTTCCAAATTCTTGACACATACATAACATCAGAATGTTATTTTCCTATCATTGAAATAATTATTTTATAGTCCAAAAAGAACTAGATACCACTATATGAGAACCAAGGAAATATTAGTATATTCTTCACATACTGCAAGAGTGTCACGACTCACTTTCTTTGTGAGCAGGTTATCAATGTGATCGTATGTAAGAAATATTAGATAAGGTTTAGAAACTACATCAGCAGTCATAAAGAAAAATACAACTAAGTTTGTATTAGGAGACAGCATTACAAAGTTATCAGGAGATAGCATTAGAAAGAAATGCTGAGGAAATCTGTAAAAATATCACTGAAAACATTAAAAATCTAAGGTTCTTTAGATATTGTCTACATATGTTCTCTCTTGGTAGTACTGTGTTGAAATCTTAGATTGTGGAAATAAACTTAAAATCTTGAGTAAGCACTGGTAAGCAGAGTATCTACAGTGAGAACTCCACCCTCGGGAGTCATTATGGCTAAATCTTAGAGAAGTGCTTCAGTCTGATTATCTTGTCAAACTCCCACATAATATTTTTTTCAATTAAATATAAGAATGAACATGAGGTTCTTTTTTTTTGCCACAAAGTAGTTTGATAAATTGAAATAGATAACCTTTAAAAGATGAAACATTATGTGTAACATTTGATTTCTGGACTTTATGTAATGACTTTATCCTTCAGGAATTTAGAACGTTTAACCAAGGTTTGTTCTTTTGATTATATATTGATTTGCAGAAGGAAAGGGCAGAAAGTCTGCTTGTATCAAGATGAAGAAATACAAGAAATAATCAAGTACCATTTTAAAGATCTCACAAGAAATTTTAATTTTGCATTACATTTTAAAAGTTCAGATAATGTAATACCATCATGAGTATGTTACAAAAGGATTTCATAAAGATCTATTTCAGGAAAAATTACAATTCAAAATTACAGTATCTTTATTTTTTATCTTTTTTTTTTGGTATTGAGTACACATGTTTATTTCTCCATACCTGTGATGTTTCTCTCTCTTTTTTTTTATTAAATCATAGCTGTGAAAATTACAGTATCTTTAATAGTTTAAATCAAATCATCTTAATGTTAAGAGATAATTTCTGATAAAAATATTTTTACACAAAACAGTAAATTTTCTTTTAATAAATAATAAATTATACATTATCAAAGAGAAGCAGGAAAAAGCACAGTGGACTCAAAAGGACAAAAGAGACTGAAACCCAAACTCAGGAAGTAGTCTTATATTTTAAAGATTTAGTTAGAATCAATGTACTCGTATTTCCCTGTAATTTAAAATAGTAATTATAACTTAGAAAAAAGTTATTATTTGTATTAGAACATGAATTGTTCTGTCCTATCAAATATTTAAGTTAGAATAACAGATTGATTATACATTATAAACTTTGAGGGGTTAGAAGTGGTATATTATATAATATAATAAGTATATGACTATAATATAAAGTCTTCTAACATAGGAAATATGATAGAATTTAGTATGCCTATAATCACATCTAAAGTACATCAGTTAAATCACAAAGCAGACAATCCAGGCAAAAGGAAATACCTATTATTAGATTAGTATATTACAAAATGAAATATCCTTTATCAACTATACAAATGTCTTATAGACTATACTTTTACAATCTTAATAACTTTTTTTTTTTTTTTGAGACAGAGTCTAAGCTATCGCCCTGGGTAGAATGCCGTGGCATCACAGCTCACTGCAACCTCCAATTTGTGGGCTCAAGCGAGTTTCCTGCCTCCGCCTCCCAAGTAGCTGGGACTACAGGCGTCTGCCACAACACCTGACCATTTTTTGGTTGCAGCCACATTGTTGTTTGGCTGGCCCAGGCTGGATTCGAACCCACCAGCTCTTGTGTACATGGCTGGCTCCTTAGCCTGTTGAGCAACAGGAGCCTAGCCAATCTTATTAACTTTTTTAAACCATATCTATTGCTCTTAAACTATCCAGAGCTAATGTGACACAGAAATTTCTACTAACTCATTTGGATTGGGAAATGCATTTGTGCAACTATCAAGGGTCTTACAATAAGACAACCGAGGTGAAACCTTAAGTTACACAATGACAAATGATAAAAGATTAAGCAAAGGAAGCTGAGAAAAAAATCAGGTAATGCAGGAAAAAAAAGGGGAGAGGAAAATAGGAAAAGGGAAACAGATCTATAATGAAGGAGGAGTTAAGAAATAATGTGCAACTTACAATTATGAAAGGCATTTTATTTATACTAAATTATATACAGTCAGACTCAGTTGTCAAAAGAATGAGAAGAGGCCACTGCTTTGGCAGTGATGAGGCAGCTGAAGACTTTTGCTAGAGATATTAAAGGTAACCAAGTTGGAAAGCACAGTGCAATGGAAGTGAAGACAATGAAAAAAGAAAGAGAACTAATCTAAAAGATGTGTGAAAATGAGGTCTGCCAATAAGCATTTGAGTGAGCTTTGAAGTAGCTGTTTTATTCTCACTGTACCTTGAGCTGATGGCCGTCCTGGCTGACAGCTCTGAGCCACAAGGTCACAAGAGATCCTGAGCCAGAACCACCCACCAAGCCAAACCTGAATTCTGACTCATGGAACATGTGAACTAATAAGTATCTGTTATTATAAATTTCAAAGTTTAGGAGTAATATTATTCACCTTAGTACATAATGAATGTAATAAGCTTTCTATTCTGAAGAAAACACAACTCAAGAAAGAATAAAATATGTTGAAAATTCTTTGGTCTATGGAATAACTTTTTTTTTAATCAATATAAAAGCAGGGCAAATATATTAAAACAAAAACAGCAGGTTAAAAAAATCACTGTAACAGAGCTAATAAATAATCTAGAAATGACACTGTACAGAATAGAAAGCTAGAAACTGAATTGCTCAGAAAGATTACAATCACACTAGAATAAAGTAAGAAGAAAAAAGAAAGAAGAAAAAGACTCGGATAAAATCAGTTAAACAATAACAGACATGAAAGGAAGACAAACACTACCAAACTACAGCTCACCTAGGACTGAATAATAGAGTCAAACCAAAAAGCTTTTCAAATATATATAAAAAAAAATTGTCCAGAAATGAAAAAATAACTGAGTAGTTTGGAAAACAAACAAATAAATGAACGTTACTTTCCAAAAAATAAAAACAAAAAACAAAAAACTTCTGTGGATGTATTGCGATAAGCTGTTTCTTGGTTAAGTTACTGATTAAGGATAAGAAAAAAAAGGGGGAGGGGTTATCTGTGTAGAAATCATTTATGAGGAAAGAAAAATCCAATTACCTCAAAGTTTATATCAGCAACGCACAATCCCATATCTGCAAAGGAATACAAAGATGCCTCAAAGATATCTTCGTACTCCTTTGTGATATTATTTTGTGGTCTTTGCAATCCCATATCTCCAAAGACCACAAAATACCAAGCAAAAGTGGGACCTGAAAACAGAATGCAAATCTACATTCTCATTCAGGTGTAAAGGCAACTGACAGATCTTCTCAGACGTGAAAGACTTTGGGGACTATGGTCTGGACCAGGTTTGAAAAATAAGATTTAGAAAGAGCTAATGGACTAGATAATCCAGACATGTAAGAAACAAAATAAACCATTACCACAAAATACCCACGTTCATACAGATCTAATGCCACTATATGATTTAGATGGAGTGGGTAAATATTTTATATCTAATGTGAGTAATAAAAATTATGAGGGAAAAGAATATTGCAAAAAGCACAAATATTCTAATTTATCCTACTTTCTTAAAGGGGAGTTAAGGACTAAAATAGAAAATCCTAATCCTAGTAAGTATTTGGATAATAAAAACAGACATTATAATTGAGAAATCTGGGAGGAGCAGGTGGAATAAGGTATAAGAGCATAAAATTCTGTTAATTCTAATACAAAGAAGTCAGTAGGTACATTTGAAAATTTTGAAATCAAACCATTTTCTTATAATTACCTGCTTTATTTAACAAGGCTTTGGTGAGTTTTCAAATGATATGTCCAACCCTAGTAAATTATCTGTAGAAAAAATGGTTGAGATTGAATGCTTCAAACCAATAATCATTGGTGCATGATTGGATGACTCTCATGCACCACAAGATAATTCTGTAATATGTTTTTAAAAATTTGAATTGATGTTCTACTTCAATAGTGGTATTTTTTTTTCAAAAATCCAAATTGATCTGCTACTTCAGTAGTAGTACTGCATCATCTCAAAAAAGGAACTAAAATGTTAAATTTTTCTTTAATATTAATATACATTCCTAAAACATCATTATATGCATACCCTAATAACCACAGGTAACATTGATTACTTTAATATCTAATTAAAATTTACATAATATTTATTAATGCCTCCTCTAATAAAAGTAGACCTTAAGTATATTTATTTACATGGAAAAGGTAGGCATCCTAGATTGAATTGCTACAATGTTTACTTAAAACAATTTCTTTTCCTTTATTTCAGAATATTACAGGGGTACAAATGTTTTCATTACAAGAACTGCACTTGTACAGTTTATGTCAAAGTTATAAAAGTGCCCATCACCCAGATAGTGTGCCTTGTATCTGGTAGGTGTGAATTTGAATCTCTCTTTTTGGCCCCCTCACCTGCTTGCTTTCTGTTTAGTTTTACTACTACATGTGCACGTGGGTGTTGACCAATTCCTTCCAATTTGATAGTGAATACATATGATGTGTGTTTTTCCATTCTTGCCATACTTCACTTCGAAGAATGATCTTCAGTTACTCCCGATTCTTACAAAAGGTATCAGTTCACCATCTTTATGGCTGAGTAGTACTCTATGGCTAGACATAATGCCACAGTTTAATAATCCATTCGTGTATGGGTGGTATTTGGGTTGATTTCCTATCTTTACAATTGTAAACTATGCTGCAATAAACATTTGAGTGTCCTTATTTTGTGGATAAAATGACTTTTTCTTTCTCCTACAGGTAAATACCCAATAGTGGGATTGCTGGATAAAATGGTAGGTCTACTTTCAGTTCTTTGAAGTATCTCCATATGACTTTCCATGAAAGTTGTAATAGTTTACATTCTCATCAACAGTGTGTAAGTGTTCCTTTTTATTTTTTCCCTGACAGCATCCATTCTAGAGTGTTGTTTGGGGACTTTTTGATAAAACTCTTCTAATTAGAGTTAGGTTATCTCTCATTATGGTTTTGATTTGCATTTCCATGATGATTAGAGATGTTGAATATTACCTTCAACAAAATTCTAGGAAACAAAATCCAACAGCACACTGTAGAGATATTAAAATAATCAATGTTACCTGTGGTTATTAGGGTCATTACACCATGACTAAGTGGGATTTATCCTAGGGATGCTAAGATGGGTCAATAAACAAAATACATCAAAGCAACAGAATAAAGCAGTGGTTTTCAACCTTCCTAATTATTCTGCAACCCTTTAATACAGTTCCTGTGGGTCATGACACATAGGGTAAGAACTGCTTGGAACAAAGGATCATATAATAATCTCAATACATGCAAAAAAAGCATTTGATAAAATACAGTATCACCTCATGATAAAAACTCAACAAAGCAGGCACAGAAGGAGTATACTTCTACATAACAAAGCCCACATATGACAGACCCACAGCTAGTATCATGCCAAATGGGGAAGTTTCAAAAGCTTTTCTTCTATGAACTAAATAAGACAAGAATGCCTCCTTTGACATCTCACATTCACCGTAGTGTTAAAACTCCTCAGTCAGGCAAGAGAAAGATATAAAAGACATCAAAATTAGAAAAAAGGAAGTTTCATCCTACTCTACAGATGAGATGATCTTACATCTAGAGAAACTTAAGACTAAATCAAAACTTTCAGAGCTGATAAATAAATTCAGGAAAGGCCGGGCACGGTGGCTCACGTCTGTAATCCTAGCTCTCTGGGAGACTGAGACAGGTGGATTGCCTGAGTTCACAGGTCTGAGACCAGCCTGAGCAAGAGCAAGACCCCATCTCTAAAAATAGCCGGGCATTGTGGTAGGCACCTGTAGTCCCAGCTACTCGGGAGGCTGAGGCAAGAGAACTGCTTGAGCCCAAGAGTTGCAGGTTGCTATGAGCAATGATGCCATGGCACTCTACCGAGGGTGACAAAGCGAGACTCTGTCTCCAAAAAAATTAAATAAATGAATAAATAAATAAACAAATTCAGGAAAATTTCAGGATAATAATTTAACATAAAAATATGCTGCACTGATATACCTAATAAAGAAATAGCTTAGAAAGAATAAAAAAGACAATCCTATTTGTAACAACTAAAAACAAAATATACCCAGAAAAAAATTTAACCAAGAAGTCAAATGTGCTCAATAAGAAAAACTATGAAACATTCATGAAAGACATTGGAATGGAAACAAACAAATGGAAAGACTTTCCTATGCTCATGGATCAGAAGAATTAATATCATTAAAATGACTACACTGCCAAAAGTAACTTACAGATTTAATGCAATCTCTTTAAAATACCAATGTCATTGTTCATGAAAATAGAAAACACAATACTAAAACCTCCAATTAGAACCAAAAAAGAGCCCTAACAGCCAGAGCAGTGCTGAGAAAAAAGAACAAACCTAGAGGCATCACTCCACCTGACTTCAAAATATATTACAAGGTGATCGTAGACAAAAATGTATAATCTCATCATAAAACAGACATACAAATGGGAAAAAATAGAGAACCCCCAAACAAATTTATATACTTATATCCAACTGGTTTTCATCAAGGGTGACAAGAACATATAGCAGAGAAAGGGCAGTCTCTTCAGTACATAATGCTGGAAAAATTAGATATTCATATTTAGAAGAATGAAATTGGACTTCTGTCACCATGTACAAAAATCAACTCAAGATGGGCAGTGCCCTTCACTCAGGGGTAGGGTGCTGTCCATATACACCCAGACTGGTGGGTTCAAACCCAACCTGGGTCAGGTAAATAGCAATGACAACTGCAACACAAACATAACCAGGTGGTGTGGCAGGCACCTGTGGTCCCAGCTACTTGTGAGGCTGAGGCAAAAGAATCACTTAAGCCCAAGAGTTTGAGGTTGCTGTGAGCTGTGATGACACGCACTCTACTGAGCGCAACATAGAGAGACTATCTCAAAAGAAGAAAAAATTCATCTCAAGATGGGCAAAAGATTTAAATATAAAAGTCAAAATTAAAAACTACTAGAAAAAATATATTTTCAACACTTCTGAACATTGGTCTAGGCAAAGAGGTTATGTCTAAGATCCCAAAAGCATAAGCAACAAAACCAAAAACAGACAAATTGGAGTATACTAAACTACAAAGCTTCTCCACAGCAAATGAGACAGTCAACAGAGTGAAGAAATGATGTGTGGAAGAAAATATTTGCAAACTAGTCATCTGATTTTGGACTAATACATGAATCCAGCATATATATTATGTAGGGAATTGAACAAAAAATAGACATTTCTGAAAAGAAGATATTCAGATGTCCAAGAAGTACATCAAAAAATGCTCAATATCATTAATCATGAGGGGAATGCAAATTAAAACGATAAAGAGATATCACTTTACCCCAGTTAGAATAGAATGACTATTAAAAATAACAGATGCTGCTGAGGATGGGGATAAAAGGAAACTCTCTTACATTGTAGGTGAAGATATAAATTAGTTCAGCGGCTATGGTAATCAGTAAGATTTCTTAAAAATCTAAAAATGGAACCACTATATAATCCAGCCATCCTAGTACTGGGTATTTATCTAAATGAAAATAAATCAGTATACAAAAAGGATACCTGCACTCTGATTCACCAATAATAATGGTGCAATAATGGTTGCACCATTACTCACAAAAATAAATATGGAATTAACCTAAGAGTCCATCAACATATTAATATGTAAAGTAAATGTGCTGTATACACCCACTGGAATACTATTTGGCAATTAAAAAAAAAAAGAATGAAATCACATCACTTGCAGCAACATTATGGAACTAATGGTCATTATGTTAAGTGAAATAAGCCAGGTATAGAAAGACAAATATCACACGTTCTCATTCATATGTATGAGCTAAAAATAGTCTCAAGTTAGAGATAAAATGACAGATATCAGAGGTGGGGAAGGGTGAGGGACAGATAAATCGAGGTTGGGTAATGGGCACAAACATACAGCTAGGAAGAAGAAATAAGATCTAAGGCTGGATGGTTGGTAACAGTGGTTAACAACCACATACTGCTCACTTCACACCTAAAATAGCTAGAAGAGAGAACTCGACGTGTTCCCAACATGTAGAAGTGATAAAAATTTAAGATGATGGATACTTCACACATCCTAACTTGATCCTTGCACAGTCTACGCAAGTAACAAAATATTATATGTACCCCATAAAGAGGTACAAATATTTGTATCAATAAAGAAAAGAAAGAAAGAAAGAAAGAAATCCACATGCTGAGACTCAACCACAGACCTGCCTAGTCAGATTCTGCATTTCAGTAACATCTCCAGGCAATTCATATGCACATGGAAGTTTAAAACAAAAAATTTAAAAAAGAAAAAAAATAAACAAAATAAAGTGAAAAAAAAACTTTCAATGACCTAGAACATGCACAAATCCCAAGTTTTGAGCTAGGATATACATATACAAAAATTATTTAGAGGGCAGCAAAAGAAAGGGTGTGGAATACAGGTGACATTAGGCTAGCACCAGAAGATCATTCGAAAATAGACACACACACACACATTGTGTGTATTTGAGGAGATAATCTCCAATAGCTACAATGAAAAAAATCCTCACATATTCAAGAATTGCAATCATCTCCAAGCAGAATGAATTAAAAATAAATACATGCCTAGAGACATTACTGTAAAAAGGCACAAGAGCAAAGATAAAGACATTTATTTATTTATTTATTCATTCATTTATTTATTGTTTGAGACAGAGTCTCACTTTGTCACCCTCGGTAGAGTGGCATGATGTCACAGCTCATAGAAATACAAAATTCCTGGGCTCAAGCAATTCTTATCTCAGCCTCCTGAGTAGCTGGGACTACAGGCATCCACCCCAACAGCTAGCTAGTTTTTAGAGATCAGAGTCTAGCCCTTGCTCAGGCTGGTCTTGAACCTGTGAGGTTAGGCAATCCACCTGTCTCGACCTCCCAGAGTGCCAAGATTATAGGTGTGAGCCACCATGGTCAGCCCATAAAGATATTTAAAAAGACAGAAAATACCCTCAAAATTCCAACAATTTCACTGTTAACTTCTTCCTAGCACTGTGGAAGTAAAATGACAATGATAATAATAATAAAGCGTATGTTGATATTTCCTAATTACTGAAGGAAAATAAGCTTTGATTTAGGAAAATATGCCCATCTAAATTATGATTTGAGTGAGTGCAACAGAAAGGCATTTGCAAAATCTATTACAGTTTTTTTTTTTATATACCCAAAACCTAGCGAGATATATAAATTATCTATCTAGGTAAGTAGGAAAGCTTCAAGAAATTAAATAATAGACGAAATTAATGGCATAAAAGAAATAAATGTAAGCAAATACAATCAAACTTTGTTTAAAATAACCACAAGGTCTTCCTTTCAGAGTTAAGTTAAAATACATTTAAAATCTTAAAAAACATGCACATAGAAGTCAGTAAAGATGAGGTACAGCTATTGACTTACTAGAGATAAATTTGGTGGGCATTTAAAATTCTGTGATCAGTAAATTAATACAAAATTAATTTGAAAAAGAGAAAAGGAGAAAAATGTCAATCCAAAGGAATAGAGGAAGGAAAATAGAAAACAATAGTGCACTAGATAATGAAGAACTGTCCATCTGGGGAGAACTAGAGAAAAATGAGGAAAAAAAACAAGTCTGCTCAAGACACTGAAGAACTAAAGCAGTGCTGTCAAATAGTCACAGATTAAGATCCAGAGAAATGACATGAGCACATCATTCAGGAGGTGTAAAAATCCTGAGCAAAGGATGCTTACAAGACTAGGGGGCCAACATTTGGGCTCCGGACCCCTTTTGGAGGAGGAGGTCTAAATAAATTCCTACCTTCCTTTGGGTGGGACTTTCATGTGACACACACCAAGAGTAAGGACAATTCAAATATATAATGGCTTCTGCAGGACTGAAGCTCAGCTTTAAATAATCCCAATATATTCCCAATCCCAATATATTGATGTAACTACATAGTGATTATCCTTTGTAAAAAAAAAATGAAGACTAGCAGGGGAAAATAATCATGTAAAAGCCTCAAATTGGTTCTACCATTTTTTTCCCTCAGTATTCTCTGCCTGATGAAAAAAAAAAAGCCAGGAGATGACATCATGTGGCCAAAAAAATTAAAGAGAAACAACAGGTGACAAAAACCATCCACAAGGAATCCCAATAATAATATTATCAGACACATAAATTAAATCTTGTTGAATATGTTAAGATAAGAGTTAAGTTAAATACTTAAATCCTAGATATAATGAAAATATGAATTGAATGCTAAGTAAAAGAAACAAATAACAATACTAAAACCAAAACTACAATAATTATAAACAGAAATTTCATGGATGCATTCAACATCATATTCAGCTGAAGACTAAGGAATTATTTTGAGTCACAAGAAAATATTCAGATTTATATACAGACAGACCAAAATGAAATATAAGAGTCACCAGAATACAATTATAAGAATATCAAAGAATTACAGGATATGTGATATCTATATATAATATGCATTACATCCTATATATTATATTATTATTTATAATAATTATATCTATTAATATATGAAATTTTTTAAGAGGCACAATGAACTCAAATAGGATGAAGGTGACCACAAACAATAACTGCAGAGTAAAGTGATAAAAACCATGGACAAAGAAAAAACATCTCAAAAAGTGGAAAAGAAATTGCTAAGGATCAACCCCAGTCAGGAAAGCTATAATACAATGGAAAATATTTACAATGTAGATATTGCTAGCGAGATGGTACGTCTATACATTAAATATTTAACACACTTGTGTGTTTGTGGGTGGATGTATCTGTGTACGCATTACAAACATACTTAACAAATGAAATCTGAAAAAAAGTCATCTCCAGCAGATCTGCAAATCTACATTAAAAAGTTATACATATTCTCTCTCTCTTTCTCTCTTTTTTTTTTTTGTTTTTCCTAGACAGGGTCTCACTCTTTAGCCTGGCCCAATAATAGCTCACTGCAGCCTTAAACTCCTGGGCTCAAGCAATCCGGCAGCCTCAGCCTCCTGAGTAGCTAGGACTACATGGCTTATTTTTATTTTTACTTTTTTAGGGATATGGTCTCAATATGTTGCCTAGGTTTGTCTCAAAGTCCTAGCTTCAAGCAATCTCTCCACCTCTGCCTCCCAAAGCTCTGGCATTACTTGTATAAGCCCAAGCCCAGCCAACTAACGTATGTTATTTGGGCAGAAGTAACAATGTAGATAAAAGGTGAAATAGGGCAGCACCTGTAGCTCAGTGAGTGGGTAGGGCGCTGGCCCATATACCAAGGGTGGCCGGTTTGAACCTGGCCCCAGCCAAACTGCAACAAAAAAATAGCCAGGCGTTCTGGTGGGTGCCTGTAGTCCCAGCTACTAGGGAGACTGAGCCAAGAGAATCTCCTAAGCACAGGAATTGGAGGTTGCTGTGATCTGTGATGCCATGTACTCTACTCAGGGCAATTGAGTGAAACTATCTCTACAAAAAAAAAAAAAAAAAAAAGGTGAAATAAAAAGAATAAAGAATAATGGAAAGTTTATACTATATTACTGTTACTACATGGTAACACTACAGTAAGTACAATAATGTAAACACAGTATCACTACATTACTATTGATGTAACATCTATAGAAAGTTAAAAAATAAAATATGTAACTAGTATACAATAGGAAAAATGAAATAAAACCTTAATCTAAAAGAGGGCAAGAGAAAGAAAAATCAGAACAGCAAGAACAAATAGAATGAAATAGTAAAATAATTAGTAAAATAGCAAATTTATACTCAAATCGATTGCACTAAATTATTGATCATACCAAATTAATTACTAGGGACTAAAGAGTATAAATCAAAGGTAGAATTTGTAAGGCAGCCTAGATAATACAATAAACATAAAATGTTCTTGTTTTATAAGAAAACATAAACCAAACACAGCTTCTAGAAGTATTGCATGTAAAAGGATAGAAAAATATGTATCTTGTGAACTCATATGGTTTCTCAAGGTGCAGTCCAGAGACTGCCACCTGAGATGATTTTAAAATTTCCTTAAGTTCATAACTATTTTCATAATCACACTAAGATGTCATTTGCTTTTTTCACTCTCATTTGCTCAAGAAAGTATAATGGAGTTTTCCAGAGGCTACATGACTTCTGATATTGTAGCAAATTGAATGCAGAGTCAAATATGAGAACCCAGCTGTCCTGTGTTAAGTCAAACATTAAAGAGATTTAAAAATACATGTAACAATGCCCCTCTCTTTTCACTATTTTTGCTTAAAAATAATTAATGTTTTAATAGTTAATATTAATATAGTTAAATGTACAAATGCAAATACTTTATTATTTGAAGTTCTAAATGCATTAACAAATAAAAACTTAAAATTTTTGTGTTTTGTTCTGATAGTATCAATGTTAGTAGCTATAACTCACATAAACAAAATCCATTTGAGAGATGTAAGAGTAAAGACAGTGAACTAAAATCGTCATGACAATCATTTATTTAACTTTTTATCCATGACTATGCTAACATTATCCATATTACACTTAATCAATAGGCAACATAATAAAAAATTAGTAGGCTCTCGGGCAGACAGTCCTAAGATTTGATAAGACAGGCTTACAACAAAACTTGCGGTGTGAATGTAAACTAGCTACTTAACTTTCTGAGCCTTAGTTCCTTTATCTGTAGAGTTAGGGCAATGTTGCATCATTGAAGGATTAAAAATAATGTTTTAAAACAGTTTATATAGCACTTTTACATTATAGGTACTAATAATGGTGGTTATTGTTTCATATCAATTATCCTCAATAAAAAAAGTAATTTAAAAACTGTAAGTATACGGTGAGTGAAGAAGACATAAAAGAAAGCAGACTTTTCAGTAAACATGGAAGGAGGAATAGGATACTGATAAACATTCACAAGAGACTGACTACACATAACTGATCAAACAGTTATTGAATCCAGTACATACATTTGGATAAACGTGCATCTCATCTCTAGATGGGAAGAATTAGTTACTACCCTTTGTATTTTAATATTGTAAATTCTTTATTATCAAGGATGAGAACTCAGCAAAAATAGACATAACAAGTCTTATCTTAATATACATTAAATTTCTCATTACCTTTGAGAAAATTATTCTTTTTCAGTCAAAATATCTATCATTTGTTTCTACGTCCCCATTCAAAAGAAACAACCACATATTTAAGAGCCTCTTTCAAAGGACCTAAATATTAAGAATAAGTATTAAGAATACCTTAAATGATCTTGGCTTTCCTGATACATATATTCCTTTTAAAGCTTCCTATGTCCCACAAAATGAAATTTTAGCCAAATGTATTTACTCCTCAAAGGGCTCCTGTCCATTGCAAAACTAGTATTTGCTACAAGTATGTTTCAAATAATTCTTCCCACAAAAAATGAGCCAACGATTAATAAAACATTCCTGCCCCACAGGAGAAAATCCTCTTGGAACAGTAAAACTAAAGATGGAAGTTTTCACTAAATAACTGTTTTCTAGAAGTCTACCTCCTTTAACTGCTCATTAACTAGTACATCTGATGGTTCCTTAGCTATATTTGAGGTTTTAATTGTAGCGCACGTGTCCTTCAGTATTACATACGCAGCATAGAAACAAGAACACGGAAACAGGATTCAGAAAACTTGGATTCCAGCCACATCTTAGCCATGAGTTAGATGAAAACTATGTGAGTCTGTAAACTAAGCAGCCTAGACTGGGAGATCTGTAAAATCTTTCAGCCTTACACTAGCCATTGTGTTGCATTTCAAAACTAAAAAGTAAGATAGCACCATCTAGTGGATAGCAAAAAAATTCACTAGATATGTAGTGTAAAACGTTTCTTCAAGAACAATGTCTAGTTTTATTTTATGCTTTTATTTTTGGAGACAGTCTCACTATGTCACCCTTGGTGGAGTGCCGTGGCATCACAGCTCACAGCAACCTCTAACTCTTGGGCTTAAGCGATTCTCCCTAATGACCCACAGACAATATTGAAACAAGTGCTATTCCAGGCACATTTCCCTTGTGAGCCAAATGTACAAGCAATAATTAAGCCTATGTGAAAATGTTGAATTATTTCAGTAACTTTCATGTTTATATTGTAACATAGTGTCATTTTTTCCAGCAAGCAATATTATCTGAAAAATAAAGTGGTATTAAAAACTCTTTGGATCCCTTCTACTTCCAATGGTATTCTTTAGGAATGTATGACCTGAAATTTACAAATCAACAAATTGCTGAAATTAAATAAATGTTTCATGTAGATTAAGGTTTCCTCTAAAGTAACAGAAATAGAAGCCTCCTGAATGTGTAAACAAAAATAATTATTGGTTCTTATACATATACTTATTTTAGTTTTCATCCAATATTCAATACATGAAATACATGTAACATTTTATTCCCAATAACTGGGATATCCACTCAGTGAACGGCAGGACACTCATGTCCAGCAATATTGCAGTGCTTCATTTCAGTGCCTAGAGACGTGTTTAAACCTTCTAAGTGGTCAAGAAGTTTGCTAAAAAATAAATTTATTAATGAAAATAGCTCAAAATAATTACTTTTTTTCAGAATAAAGAGTTGTAATATAGATAAGAACAGCAATAATCTTAAGTATAAAATATATAGTTATTAAAGAGGCAGAAAAATATGTCACTGGTAGACTCCTGAGTTTCAATCCCTGCATATGTCACTTACTAGCTTTATGATTTTAGGTCATTTATCTAACCTTTCGGTTCCTTTCTTACTTGGAGGAAAGAAAAAAATTAATAATGCTTAACTCATAGCACTGATGTTTAATGTAAATCAGTTATACATGTATATGCAAAGCATTTAAATGCATGGTGGTAAGAAAGCTAGTTTATAAAATTGTATTCTTTTTATCAATAATATTTATAAAAAGTTTTCAAGCATAGATATACAATTAATTTAGTTTCAAATAACTAGAAAGTCAATAAAATCCCTCGTTAAAATTGGAGAAATAAAAAAAGCTAGATTATTAAATCACCCATTTTTCATTACCTTTGGCTATTTTTAAAGATAAGCTAACTAAAAAATACTGACCAAAAGTCTTAAATATTTCCTACAAACCAATTTGTAAACTTTAACAATTAATGTGGCCACATCCATTCAAGATTGCTTCTCCACACTACAAAAGTTTTGCCAATTTTGTCTTGAATATACTTATGGAAAATTTCAAATGAAAGAAAGTATAAAGATAATAATGATATCATGACAAACCTTTATTTTAACTGCTATACACCCAAATTAAATTTAGTGATAAAAGGTAACTAAAAAATGGTAAAGTGTATTTTAAATTAATAAAAAGTACAGTAAAATCTCTTATCTGTTTAAAATAAGACCATCTTGGCTCAGCGCCTGTGGCTCAAGCAGCTAAGGCACCAGCCATGTACACCTGAGGTGGCGGGTTCGAATCCAACCCGGACCCACCAAACAACAATGACAGTTGCAACCAAAAAAAAAAACAATGGCCGGGTGTTGTGGTGGGCGCCAGCTACTTGGGAGGCAGAGGCAGGAGACTCGCTTGAGCCCAGGAATTGGAGGTTGCTGTGAGCTGTGATGGTACAGCACTCTATCCAGGGTGACAGCTTGAGGCTCTGTCCCAAAAAAAGACCATCTTTAACATCACCCTAAAGCAAACTTAATGAGTCTAAATTAAAGTGATTATTTTGCACAGTCAAAATATATATGAATTCAGAACCATGTTAAAATATTCTGTAATCAAACACTTGCTTCAAAAATGCACCCCATGATAGAAAATAATACAAAAATGTAAACACTATCCTTTAAATTATTACATAAATTTTATAGATGTACATATCTCAATAAAATAGTTTATTCTTTTCTTCATTTGGCCAGATAATAACCTGCACTTAAATATGTAATATATCTCCATACTTCTATTTTGAGCTATATATTTAACTTTTTTTATTTGGTTATGACTAATAATAATAATAAGAAAAACCATATCGTTCCATAGGTATAGTACCCACTATGCTTAAATATTAAAGGTAATAAAAAAATGTGTTACTAACTTTGTAACTTTCAACTTATATAAATCATTAAATTAATAACAAAATAATTGTTTAAATTTTAAATATTAAAATTAATTTTACTAACTGAATGTTAAATTATTTAAATTACAAATGGTTATTTTTCTAAAAACAAAAAGTGTCTCATTTAAAATTAGTTAGAAATACTTCACATTATGCTTTTGTTTTTACAAATACATAGTTTAATTAGAATGGAAAACATTTGGCATTAACTAATTTCAAATGAAGTACTTTAAAGAGGTCTACATAGATGCTCTTCCCATCGACTTAAATGCAAAGAATATTAACCAAATAAAAATGTGTATTTAATGTTTCCTAACAAAAGTAGTTAGACCTAAAATTACATATTAACTACTGTAGTGACTGTAGCTTAGTTTTACATTTTAACAAACTTAAGACTACAAATGTAAAATATTGCCATATTGCTTCCAATTTTATTTCATCTCTGTAAGAAATATTATAGCATGAAATAGTAACTTACTAACTTACAAATACAAATCTATCTTTGTGTCCCTTCATAAGAGTTCTTAGCATCCATATATCATTGAAAGACAAAATCTATGCTTTTTACTTAGCTCAACCAGAATTTCCAAGCAGTTCCTGAAGATGAAAAACAGACCAACTGGTCTTCACAAAATCTACTTTTTCATGTATACTCTTCTCACACTCAATAAATACAGTGATTTCATTGTACCCAACAGACAGCAAAGAAGTGTTCTACCTTGTTGACTCTGCACTACACAGATACTTCAGGTTCATCAATTAATATTATGGAAGTTTTTACATAAATCTTGATGATATCCTATCCCAGAAAATCCACTACCTACAAAAAAACCCATACAGCACTGCTGGCAATGAAGATGAAGTAAATGGGAATTTAAGCATTCCTGTTTTACAAACAGGCCTTTTTTTTTTTTTGAAGTTTGCTATGCTGTATGCCAAGATAGGAACATACATTATCAATGCCCTGGCCTTCACTCCAACAACAACAAACATACTTCTGTATGTACTTTAAAGTAAAAATATTTGTACCAATCATACCAGTATTTTCATATGGGAGAAGTAATGGGTGATTCCAAATTAGGAAGCACAGGAACATAGGCAGATGAACATATTAAAGAATATTATATTTTTAAAAATGTACCTTGAAATGTTTCCAAGACAAAGCTTGCTTTGTATAAACAGATCAACTTTTTCCATATTGACAATAAAAGGGGGGGGATAATGGTCATTGTCTAGATCCAACTTTCTACCTAAAGAGCAATAGAGCAATAAACATTAAAATACACACAACTTACACTTCCAGTATAAATGGGAGATAAAGAAATAATAATCTGCCTTTTTTGTACATGGGGTGATAGGTACCCAAAACCAACATAACTCAGTCTGATTCCTAACTTGTCCAGAGCAAATCTCATCAAAACTGAGTAAGAAAGAAGTAGAGGGGCCTAAGTGGTGGAAGAAACCAAGGATCACTTCCAGAGAGGGTATTGTTGCAGCGGGATTACAGGATTAAAACCAAATACATAAACTGATTAATAAATCCATATGGTCAGGGCAGACATGAAAGTAAAGCTTTAAGTTGTGATCAAAACTGAAACTCTAATCTATGTTGTATATAAGTAAATACCTAAAATGAAGTGATTTAAAAGGATAAAAATTTAAAAATATCACCTAGGACAAATAAAAACAAAAATGAACATATCCAGACAAGGTAGAATTTAATTTTCAACGGCTTCAAAGAGATACATAAAGAAACTTAATAGTATTCAAAGTTAAAATTTACAATAAAAGTAAAGCCACAATAAATTCCAAAAAGCATAAATGGCATAAAAAGTATTATCTGTCTATAATGCAATAAAACTACCAAACAAAGCAAATAATTAAAAAAATAACTTTTCCATATGGGAATTTAGATTCTTAGATAAAAGATAAGACAACTTAAAATTGCAATGAATGAAAATACCTACACATCAGATGTTATGGACTAACCATTGCTCAAAGGAGAACTTATAAATTGAAGTATTAATATTTATGACAATAACATTGAACAAAAAATAAAAAATTGAATAAATATAGAACTCAATATTAAAAAATAACAGCATGATAAACACAGGAAAGCAGAAAAATGGTATTATCGTGGTAGGAGTGCAAACGGCACAACCTATAGAAGGGGAATCTGGAATTATCTTCCTAAATTATAGACATCCTTTGGCTCAACAATATAAATTTCAGGAAATTAACCTAAGGATGTATCTAATGAAGAACGATTTTACATAAGTGTTAGGATATTCATTGTGGCAGTGAATATTGGGAACTATCCAATATCCATCAACAAGGCCAACAGAATATGTATATTTTATAGTCATGGAAATAGTGTTATAAACTCTATAATATGTTGTTAAATAAAAATATCAAGATAAAAATAGTACTTAAATTATCCTACCCTACATATATGTGTTTTCATAGATATATGTGTATAAATATACATATTTGTGACATGCATATTATACACATATGTATTTATTACATATGTGCATAAAATACAAAAACATCCACACATAAAAGTAAGTGGAGAAAAAAAGAGAACAGTAAAAGCATAGAAGCACATCCCTTTGAGTATTCATTTCTAAACAGAGTTTCCAGTTTGGAATCATGTATCTATTAATATCTTACATACAGAAAAACAAAGCAAATGGGAAAAGTAAACTAGTTATATATAGGATTCATAACAAGATCACAAAAGTAAAATATTTCAAGTTACTTTAGAATATATTATTTAAATTATATCCCTTTGCGGGACATAGTTCAAAGACAGAAATGGAAAGAAACCTTAAATTTCACAGGTTTTATGGGTAGTTTTATGGGAATTGTTTTGAGGCTATTTTTATGGATAAGATATAGAAAATGGTTATGTTTATGGTGTCATAATCTAAGAATTTCATTGGATGACAAATAGAATACAAATATAAAGTTTTTAAAAGTTTATGCAAATATTTGATATCTCTAATTTATATTCATAGGATAAGATAATTTGACTATTAAAAAATAAGACAACTGACTATAGTAAAAAAATGTATAAGTTCATCAGAATCCTGAGAGATAAAGAGAGAGAAGAGCAAGGGTAAAAACAAAGTAAATAAAACGAAACCAATACGTTTGGTACCAATGAAATAACTAAGGCCACTAAGACCTTACTTTAAAAGTCTTTCAATATAAAAGTAAACATTTATTCCTTTCTTCTTTTCTTCTAAAAATTTTCTCAGTATAACTTAATATTTCTGATTAATTGAAGATTTCCAACTTAAAAGTTGTGTAGGAAATGGAGAAATTAGCAAACTCATTTTTTCACATCCCCCATTGCATTAATTGGTCAAGGATGTATTAATCAAAACATGAACATCAGAAGCCAGATTGATGAACATTGCAATGGAGAGTGAGGCTATTTCAAGCTCTACCCAATACTCAACTGTAGCATCATTAAAATAAACTGTCAAACTGCATGACTGCTGATGTAATGAAACATGAAGCATAGAATATCTTCACCTATCAAGAGTTCCAGCCAAAGAAGCTAAATTTGAATCTAATCCAGTCTTTTGTACTTACTCCTATTTATAAGAAACACAGGGTTTAGTGAAACAATTTCAATGACACTAAAAGGAGGTAAATGTACAAAGCAAGAATGCAGGATATCGGCAAGACAGTTAGCACAGGCTCTACAACTAATCAGTGACATGGTGGGAGAAATGGGAGGACTGCTCATATTAAAAGAGACCTTAAAAACCTTCGCAAATATATAGTCATTATTCATGTTATGATTGAAATAAAGCCAGACACTTTTAGAAAACATTAGGGAAATTAAATGATAAATTACCAGTTGATATATGAAATCACTATGAATTTTATTAAATATTATAATGCATTCTAATTAAGAGAGGATCATATTCTTAAAAACTTTCCCCTTAAAACAGTAATCGCCTGTTTTCTTTTCTGAATGTATTTTCATTCATTCTTTATGAAGTTTTTGTTTCTAGTCCTTATCTTAAACATTGTTATTATTATTAAATTTTAAGCCTTTTTAATTCTGTGAAGGCAAAAAGTGGAAACCTAATAAACACATGTAATTGTAAAAAAAAAAAAATAAAAACTTTTCCCTGAAGTATGAAAGGATAGAATACAAGATTTGAGAATTTGCTTTGGGTGAGGCAGGTGGATTGCCTGAGCTCACAGTTTTGAGAGCAGCCTGAGCCAGAGCAAGACCTCGTCTCTAAAAATAGCCACACATTGTAGTGGGCGCCTGTAGTCCCAGCCTACTTGGGAGGCTGAGGCAAGAGGATCACTTGAGCCCAAGTATTTCAGGTTTCTGTGAGCTATGATACCACAGCACTCTACTGAAGGCAACAAACTCTGTCTTAAAAAAAAAAGGAAAATCAAAATGCAAGCAAACAAAACAGTATCTAATATCAAGAATGCCTGAGTAGAAGATCTAAACACAGAAATAGGCTTACTTCTATTTCTTCATCTACTCCCATTTTACTTCCTGATATTTCTGACCAGAGTTCCTAATGATTGTGAGACAGGGTAGGAGGGCAGAATTGTACCTTTGGGGAGCCTTAATATTTTAGCCATTTGTACTGTGTTAAAATGTTTATGAAATTCCTGACTTTTCGGCAATTCTTGATTCTTCATTAACCATTATTAAGCCTCTACCAATACCCTTGAAAATCTCATAACAAATTAAATAGTAAAATGTAACAGAATTTTAAGTTAGGTATTGAATAATACAATGAGATCTTTATTTTAGAATTATCACAATGTAAACAACGTAGAAGCAAGGCTGAAGCTAAATTTCAGCTGGTGGAAATGGCAAGTCAGGTGGTAAGAGGAGAAAGCAAGAACAGAACACTCTTTCCCACACTGGACAGCACGTGGTAAGAGAGAAGACAGAACCCTATGAGGTAAAAGGAAAATGTGCGTGTTTTTTGGAAATGTTGAGAGGAAGGGCCCACTGACGGGAAGAATCTGATGGAAGGCAAGTGAAAATGACAGAGGATGGTTCCAGTGGGGGCAGACAGATTTATAAAAACAGGATTGGTTGTTGTAGTTCGCAGTCCCACCAATAATGTTTTCTTTCCACAACCATGTTAACATCTACGGTCTGGGACTTTTTGATTAGCCATTTTCACCGGGGTTAGGTGCTATTTTTCTGTGGTTTTGATTGCATTTCTCTGATCATTAGTAATATTGAAATTTTTTATGTTTATTAAATATTATTCCATTTTCTTTTGAAAAGCTTCTGTTAATGTCTTTTGCCCACTTTTTCATGAGGTTGTTTGATTTTTTTTCTTGCTGAGTTGCTTCAGTTATATATAGATTCTGGTAATTAGCCCTTACATACAACATGCAAATATTTTCCTGTGTTCTAAACGTTGTCTATTGGCTTTATTGATTGTCTCTTTGGCTATGCAGAAGATTTTTAATTTAATTAAGTACCATTTATTCATTTTTATTTTGCTGTGATTGCCCTTGGGGTCATCTTCATAAATTCTTTGAAGATATCTAGTAGAGTTTTCCCAATATTTTCTTTTACAATTCTTATTGTTTCATATCTTAGATTTAAGTCTGTAATCTATCTTTAATTAATTTTAGTGAATGTGGGGAGACGTAGGTCCTGTTTTAGTCTTCTACATCTGGCTATCCAATTTTCTTAATACCATTTACACTAGAATGTTTACTGCAGCACAATTTGCAATCACAAAGTTGTGGAATCAATCTGAGTGGATTAATAAAATGTGCTATATGTATACCACGGAGTACTACTTAGCCATAAGAAATGAATTAATACCTTTTGCAACAATATGGATGGAACTGGAGACCATGCTCCTAAATTATTACGAGAATGAAAAAACATATACCATATGTACTCACTATTAAATTGGAACTATCAGCACTCCATGCACACATGAAAGTAAAACTCAACAGAAACCAAGCAGATAGGCAGAGAGAGGAAGGGATGCTGAAATCCTATTTAACAGGTTCAATGTACAATGTCTGGGGGATAGGCATCCTTATAACTTTGCCTCAAGCAATACAAAAGCAAACTATGTAACCAAAACATTTGTAACTCTGTAGTACTCTAAAATTAAAAAAGGAAAATACGGCTCGGTGCCTGTACTCAGGGCACCAGCCACATACACCGTTGCTGGTAGGCTTGAACCCAGCCTGGGCCTCCCATACAACAATGACAACTACAACCAAAAAACAGCCGGGTGTTGTGGCGAACGCCTGGAGTCTCAGCTCCTTGGGAGGCTGAGGCAAGAGAATCACATAAGCCCAAGAGTTTGAGGTTGCTGTGAGTTGTGATGCCACAGCCCTCTACTGAGGGCAATAAAATAAGACTCTGTCTGAAAAAAAAAATAAAACAAAATAAAAAAGGAAAACACATGGATTGGCCTTAAATTAGAAAATATATTTTCATTGCTAGAATTATATGGAGAATAAGATATGCTGAAGGAAGTACATATAATTACATAGATATGCAGAAGCAGGGATGGAAGGATTAAAAAATTTGGGGAGAATCAGCCTGATGAATTCTGTCATGTAGCATTAGAGGCCTTGCCTAAAGAAGGTATAATTACTACCAGTGATGTATGTAGCCAAGGAGAGTACTGAGGAAAGGATTCACCAGGAAATAGTTATGACAACTGATGAGAAGTGTGACAAGCATAGGATCCATAAAGACACCATGGCATCATACCAGTCGTATCCCCAGCAGCGCTCATATCACTAGTAAAAGATTAAATACTATAATATAAATAAAATATGCAAACCAGTGATGGGGGTCTAGTCTTAAAAGAGAGTAAAGGAAACAAAATACAACTATGAAAAATAACTGTTTAAATATTAAAATGTCACTGTTCTCACCAATTCGAGTGATTTTATTATGTGAAAGTTCAATATTTTGAATATTAATGCAGCCATCCAAACCATGAAGAGAAGTCAGTTGATTTTTATTAAGAAGAACAACACAGAGATTTTCCAAATTTTCACAGTTGATGGTCTCAATATGGTTTTCCTACAGCAAAAAACAAATGTAATTAATTTTATTTCATGGTTTATTAATGAAATATTCAATGCTTGCAAAAAGAGGAAGGATGAGATAGGATCTCCAAATGAATACTGAATCTCTCATTTTGTAAGTTAACAATGCAAACTGTTATATCCTTTGGATAAATATTAAGTATATTAATAAAGAATTAATTTTTAATATATTTATTAATATTCTTTTAAAATATAGAAAACACAGAGAACAGTATAATTATTTTAAACAATCTAAATATTCATTCTTGTTCATTCACCCTATTTTGAATACGAATGACTACTGTAGCTACCTTGTATGTTGGGGGAGAGGTTAGATAACTTTTAATATTACTTTACAGACATGGGAGTTGAGATGACTCCACCTCAATGGATGGATCTTAAAAGCTTCATCCCCGTTAGGATGTGTTTTAGATGACAAGATTCTGTCCTTCTACCCTGAGGCTGATCCTGTAAGTTGGTGAGACTTTGGTGTTTTGGGGAACGTGAGGCCTTTTGAGTGTGGGAAGGATGTGAATCATTAGGATTCAGAGGACAGACTGTGATAGACTGTGACTTTGGTGGCCCCCACTAAACATCACAATTTAATATTCACATATCTGCAGTCTGTTCCCACACGAATTCAGAGCTTATCCAATAAAATATTCTCCAGCAGATGCAAGTAGATGTTGCTAAGCACTTGCATATTAGAACTTGTCTTTTTAGAAACTCACTCTTTGGATCCAGCACACCTGGAAAAGAGTCCAAGAAAGCCACAAAAGATTCTAACCTTCCGCACATCCCAGCCAAAGCAGTAGAATTATAAAAGAAGTATTTGATTGCAATTAATATAAGATACCAAATCAACATAAAATATTACAGAAGAAATACCCAGCCCAGTTTGGTCTCAATTCATGGACCAAAGGCATACATAAGCAAATAAGATGGGTTTTATTTTAAGCTACTAAGTAATATATTCATTTATTATGCAGTAAAAATTATCCAAAACAATAACCATATATTCTGCAAAAAGAGATAGGTAATTTCCAGGTAATGCCACTCATTCAACTTCCCTTTGTAGTTTTCAAAAAGTTAGGCCCTTGATCACTCTTAGACCCTCAGTTATGAGTTATTTTAGTAAAAAAATTCTTCAAAATTGTTATTTCTGCAAAATGAAGATGAATCTATTTATATTTTAAGATAAATAACCATAAAACAGAGGACAGACCTGTGCATCAATGTACTTAAGTTTCTTGCAGTTACTCAGGCTGTGTAAAGACTTCAATCCACAGCGTCGGAGAGAGAGAAACTGAAGATTTATACACTCTGCCAATGTAGAAAGACTACAACTGGGCAAATCTTGCAACGTAACTGTAGTAACCTAGAGAATCAATAAAATGAAGGTGAATATATAAGCTTCACAAATATGTTCAGAAAATTTGTCCAAGAAAAGTAATATTGTATATTAAAACCCACATTTTTTATTTTTATTATTTTATTTATTGTTTCAGGTTAATTGAGGGTACAAGGAATCAGGTTACGCTACTTTGTTAGCTGAAGTCTTTCTTATAATTGTGTCCCGTGCCCGATATGTGTGCCACACACCATAACCCTCACCCCCCTTGCTCCTCTCCACCTCTATCCCTTGTTCCCCTGCCCCCACCTTGAATTAATTTGAGTTTTTTCCTCTTATGAAAACCTATAATTTTATTAACAACTCAGTTTGAGTTAAGCTCTCTGGTCTCTTTTGTTCCCCACATAAAAGAGAAAATACTGCAATCATCCATGAGCAATTCCACTTCACAAATACATAAAAGCAATTCAATAATCATGTATTATCTTAGTCCCTGATTTTTCACAAAATGCAATTTCTTTGTTTTTCATGCACTTGGCCTTTTTCTCAGGATTATACTACATAAATGTTACTGATCTGTGTATCTTAGGCAACCCAGGATAATTTCAGGCAATACAAACGTCAAGGGATAAATTTTGTGTCCATCTTGTTATGCTTCCACTAGAATAGCTCAGCTATCTTCCCAAAAAGAAGAAAGTCTGATTAAGAGATATGATATTAATAGAACCTAAGCAGAACCTTGCAATTATAATTGAAGCATGTAATATAAATAATGTCCTATTACAAATCTTCTGTATTATAAAGACCTGAATCATCCATTACTACTGAATAATATACTCAGAACACAGAATTATAGAATAGGAAATCATGAATAGTATTTTTTCTATACTTTTAAAGCCTTTCAAAAGGCATGCATTTATAACATTTTTTATTATTGAGATATTCCTTTCGGTGCAATACTTCACATAGCTCTTTTCTTAAAATAACTTTTCTATCTTCAATAACAGAAGAGTATGTCCAACTACATGGCAAGACCACAGTCATAGTTCTACAAGACTGTGTCAGGTAGAAATATTTTCATATATAAGGAGATATATTATATATATTTCAGATATAAGGAGAGCACTCCACTAATTAAATTTAAGAGTTTTTTCCTAAATAAAATACCACAGAAGGGCAGTGCCTGTGGCTCATTGAATAGGACGCAGCCCCATATACCGAAAGTAGTGGATTCAAACCTGGCCTCGGCGGAATTGCAAAACGGAAAAATAGCCGGGCGTTGTGGCGGGAGCCTGCAGTCCCAGCTACTCAGGACTCTGAGGCAAGAGAATTGCCTAAGCCCAGGAGTTGGAGGTTGCTGCGAGCTGTGACACCACAGCTACAGAGGATGATAAAGTGAGACTCTGTCTTTACAAAAAAATAAACAAAAATAAAATATCACAGGAAAAAATATAGTACTACAACGGTTCTTACTTATAATTGAAGCCATGCACTGAATTTAGTATATTTGCTAAATCACTTTATAGAAAGACTACCTTCCTAGAAGCACATTAGAATCTCAAGGTCAGTTTTCTTATGTATATAATACTCAAATTAAAATTATTGGCCTGGGTATCACCTGTAGCCTGAGTAGGGTGCCAGCCCCATATGCTGAGGGTGGTGGGTTCAAACCTGTCCCCGGCCAAACTGCAACCAAAAAATAGCCGGGTGTTGTGGCGGGCACCTCTAGTCCCAGCTACTCGGGAGGCTGAGGCAAGGGAATCGCCTAAGCCCAAGAGCTGGAGGTTTCTGGGAGCTGTGACACTATGGCACTCTACCCAGGGCAACAAAATGAGACTCTGTCACTAAAAATAAATAAATAACATAAAATTAATGGCTTTAAAAGAAGAGACTAGTATGTGTCATACCTAGAAATTATAAATATTCTATTAAAATTGAAAACATTATTTCAAAAACACTGGAAAAGTATAAAGTTTTGAAGTACAGCAATCCCCCTTTGTATAGAATATTTTCTGCAATTAAACTAAAAGTTTTAAATTCTCATATTTTTGTAAGTACACAGAAAAACTGTATGTTCATGGTGATACAAGGAAGGAAATTAGTCTACTCCTTGGTTTAAGAAGCAAAAGCAATACTAATATTTTAAAAATTTCAGGTATAAATAAGAGTTTCTAGCTTCATAATCCTTTTAGGAACTCTCAATCATTCATAATCTACAGCAATTATAAAACAAATGTATTTTTCAAGATTGTTCAGAAAGACAATATATTTGTCCATTATTGTGGAGGTAGTAACTTCTGTATTGCCCATTTAATCTGTACACAGATATAAACCAGATATAAATTCTATAAATGGAAAATTTGCTGTACACTAAAAATTTGAAAACACCATGCTACTTGACATTATTATTTATATTATTTGTCTTGATTTCATAACATTCTGCTTTCAACTAGCTATATAAGCACAATTAAGTTCTAGTTATTTATGACATGGTAATTTATGTAATTTAATTTTATTATAGTACACAAAGAACAACTCCTGCAGTACCACTGTTGCTATTTACTTTTAAATATGAGAAGTTTCATGGAATTTCTTCTTCCTTATATAGAACATGTTAAAACAACCCTTATGATAAAGCAATGTATTTTCTACCCTAACCTACCCTAGATACAAATGTGAGATCAACACAATTTTTATATTGATTTTTCATAAATGCATGTCAAAAATCACATGTATAAAACCTCTTTGTGATTCAAAAATTAACATCAATATAGAATGAGTAATGATATGTGTTAATCAATATATAGTCAGCTTCAGAGACAGCAATTAGGGCTTAGTGGGTGTTACTTAAATGTTTCCTAAAGAAATAAATGAATGAACTGCTCTAACTTGTGGCAAAACTCAAATATATTTCTAATATTCATAGTTTCTTTCCTTTACAAAAAATAATATAAAATATTTTTTAAAAATTTCTATTGTCAGGCTTTCATGATTTGAGAATGAACTGTTCTACCTATAAAATTTATGAATCATTCATTATATTTTAATAAAAGAACAAAACTATTTTCCATTTTACCATTCATTATATTTTAATAAAAGAGCAAAACTATTTTCCACTTCACCATCTGAATTTTTCCAAATCCTTGACAGCTCATTGTATATAAAATGACCTACAGCCAGAGCAATGGCTCATGCCCGTAATCCTAACACTTGGGAGGCCAAGTGGGGTGGATCGCCTGAGGTCATAGGTTTGAGACCAGCCTGAGCCAGAGCGAAGAGATCCCATCTCTAAAAAATAGCCAGGCGTTGTGTTGGGCACTTGGAAAGCTGAGGCATGAGGATCACTTGAACTAAGAGTCTGAGGTTTTTGTGAGTTAAGATGCCACAGCACTCAACCCAGGGTGACCAAGTGACACTCTGTCTAAAAAAAAAAAAAAAGATAAAATGACCTAAAAGAACTACATATTTTTCAGAGACTTCCTTCTCAATTATTCTGAGTTCAACCTAAGGAGTGTCTGCCATCATTGGTAAATTGTAATTACAAAAGTTATGAAAGCAATAACCCTAATTTTTACTTATTGCAGAACATTTGTTTCTTGTCCCACTCTCAAATCTGTTGAACACAGAAAAATAAAATTGTTTAAAGAATCAAAAGTACTAAGTCTGATGTCTGATTAGTGGCTTAAACAAAACTAACAAACAAACAGATTTAAAAAAAAAAAATCTTCCCAACAGCAGTTTGTTACAATTTACGTTCTTTAAGAGAATTATTTTGATCAAAAGGTTGATCAGATGTTAAAAAGTCATCATCCATGTTAGTGGATAAAGCAAATTTGTTAAAAAATCTTAAGCACAGTATCCTTTTCTATTGCTGTTGTTATTCAAAACAAATTATCATTAATAGCTAAATGCCAAAAATAAAAGAAAAATTAATTACTTAAAATACTAAAACTGGGGGAAAAAAGCATAATCTTTTTTCATAATCATTGCTCTGTAGTCCTATCTTGTGGCAAGGAGCGGGATGCTCTAGTATTTTCAACTTTACAACTTCTTTGATGAAAGAGACTATTTATTCAGCCCTTAAAAACTCATTTGCCTTTGTCTTCACTTGCTTGAGAGCCACATTTGACTGATTATTCTATATATTAGGAGACCTGGGCCATTTTCTTGACAAATAGTATTTCAACAGTCATATGTAAGAGACTGTTCTTCCAGTTTGTGAAAGACATACCTAAGACTTAGAATGCTCAGCCAATACATGGCAGAACATTAGAAATAAGTTGTTATTTGTTACAGGGTTTGTTAGTACTTATGAAATTACACTCAAATTTTTTTTACATTAATTCGTTTTAGCCAATATACTCTGTCTAAACTATGAAGACAGAAGTAATATGGAGGAAAGATTAACATTCAAGTGGATTTCTTTATCCTTCTACTCATCCATTCTCCCACCTAACCATCCTACAATTAAGTAACAATAGTCACTACAGATGGTTCTCGACTTAAGATGGTTTAAATTACAATTTTTTGAACTTATGATGATGGCGTGAAAGTAATGTGCACTTAGTTGAAACTGCACTTCAAGTGTAAATTTTGATCTTTTTCTGGGCTAGCAGCACTATGTATTTGATAAGACACTCAGTCACAGCTCCCAGCAGAGGAGGGAGCTGATGGTCAGACACACCATCCCAAGGTAAAGAACAGAACTACTGTGTGGCAAGATGATTTTTCTTCCCAATTGTGGGCTCATATAAAAGTTCTGAATACACTAAGGTAGCCCAGTCTAAGATAATATCTTTAGTAGGTTAGGTGTATTAAATGTATTTCCAACTTGTGAGATTTTCAACTTTCAATGGAGTTATCAGGGCATGACCCCATTGTAATTCAAGGGACATCTGTATTTACCTGGCAATCTGCAAAGAGATCTGAACAAAAGGAAGACCCAAATCATGTCCCAAAGTCTCTTAGTGGGAGATTAAATTAACTAAAATAAACTCATTTCTGGGTGAACCTTCAGAAGACTAAACTTTTCTCTTCTAAAGGTCCTTTTCAGAAAAATCCTCTAAGGATGGCAGTTTTGTGATCAGGATTAATGACAAAGATGCAAAACTAAGATATTAGAAAATCAAAATAAGGAACTGAGTCATGAATCAGAGGCAGTTATGAACGAAAACACAGTGATAAGTCACCTGCCAAGCACACTCTTCATAGGAGTTGTCTTGAAACAAACGATGATACTTTTAACATATTATTATTTATGTGGCACATTTACTTGTGTTTTTAATTTTAATAATATATATGTGATGGTTCAAAGCAAAATTTAAAGCTTAGAACAGTTACTTTGCATAATGGTGAAAGATTTTAGTGTCCTTTAGTACGTTGCCACTCAAATTGTTCCATGGATCAGCACCAACAGCTTTGCTTAGGAACACTGCAAAAAAATGAAGATCACTGGGACCATCACCAGACCTACTGAATCAATATAAAAATTTTAACGAATGCTCAGGTGATCAATATCACATTAGTTTGCCAGTCCTTGCTCTAAGAAGTACAAGAAAGAGAGTTAATCCTCCTGTTACATAAGATGACAAGAGTTCTAAAAGGGAACAGAGAGTGAGCAGGAAAAGAAATCCCAAAAGAAAAAGAGCTTCGCACATTTTAACTTCCTCGGTGCTGTTCCTCATTGCGATCTATGATGAAAGGGGAAAATGCTACTGTTTTTCTAGCTTCTGTTTTACTTTTGAAACAAGTGCACTGTTGACATGAAGCTGTCAGTCATGCTAACTCTTTAACAGATATCCATAAGGAAAATTAATTAGCAATGTCATCACACTGCAAAGCCTACAGGAATATCTTAGGGAAAGAAAAGTCCAGAAAGAATGATTCCTGACAGAAAACAGCTCAAGAAAAAAAGAGGAAGAGCAGATGAGAGATTCTGCATGTATCTCTACAGACCTAACACAGATGGCAAATGCATTCCCTCGGAAATAGAAGACACTTCTAGTTTTCTTTCCTCATATTGCTCTTTAATACTTCAGAGGTCTCTTCTAAACGCCACTATTTTGTTATCCTTTCACAGACTATCCTGACATCTGATCTATAGTAATTATTAAGATTCATAATGTATTTATCTGTGTTTGTTTAATCTCTATAAGGAAAAAGACCAGATTTTCCTTTTCTGTACTTTGGTTTGTGTTGCGTGACCAGAGATGCGAGGGGCTGCAGCTTTACCTCAGGTGTAAGCCCGCTCTGCAATGCTAAGGGCGCAAGCAGTAGGCTACAGGCTCTGTTGTGGCTTGTAGCAATTTAACTTTATTTCTGACCACCTTACATACTTTGGCAGTCACGTGCACACATAATCCATGATTTACAACATTCACCATTATCTAACTTCCTCTATCTAACTCTAAACCTAAGTGGCAGACATCAAGTCTTCAAACCAGCACGGAGCTTTTACCTTAACACCTTGTAAATGAGCCTCAGCTTTTGTGTAAGAAATCTACATATAAATAAGAGAGACAGAGGTACCGGGAAACTGCTTTCTGAAAGTCCTCAAGCACTCACCAAGTTAACCTTAAATGGGTTTATGACTTTGTTTCTCCACAGTGCTGACATCTTTAGGCTTTTGACAAAATCAACCTCTGGACCATGTCTCCAGGCAAGAAGCTTTTCACCTTCTAACTCCTTGGAGCCAAGGCTGCAAAAACTTCAAAGTATCTGTTTCCAGATGACCAGAAAACAGCCTTTGTGTTTGCCTCAGGGTAGCCCAAACCTCTTTGCTTTTTCTGTGAAGGCGAAAGCCAATTTATCCCATTAGTGGCTCACTCGAATGAGACGTACGTGAGACATGTGGGGGTTTCTAACCCCACAGGTTTGTCAATAAGTAGTGACAAATCATATCGGACAAATAAATATTTGTTGAGTGAATGAAAAAAATAATGCCTATTCACAAATATGTCTTTTCCTAGGCAACTGTCTAAATCAATAAACTACATAAACTTTATTGCATACATTGGACTTTCAGGTATAAATATATGTATTTTGATCATAAGTCATTTCTAGTATTAAACTTTTAAATATTTTTTCCTGTTTTCCTACACATATTTCATTCACTGTGTCTTAATTTGAGTCCAACTATGATCTTCATAACCACAGAACATTAGTAGCATCTTATGAAAACTATTTTAAATTTCAGGCTAAATGCACACTACCTTTATACAGGTACACGACTAAATAATTACATTTTAATAATATGAATTCTACGGTATTCCTGTAAACCTTTCACAGCAGCGGTTTAGACAAATAGGCTTCCTTCTAATTGAAACCACAAGGTGGCGCAGTGGCTGAAGTCTAAAACAAACTTCGAACGCTTGGTAAACTACTGAGTTTACTAGTTTCATTCCAACCCTAAATTCTAACACGCTTCCTCTCTGAGATGCTTCATAGAGTCTATAGGGCCCTTGAACATGGAATTCAGGATATTAAAAAATACATAAATCAAAATTTTTTATAGTGCTTCATCTAGGGAGAAGATGCTCTGAATAACTAATGCAGAATTTTAAAATACGTGCTCTCTAAAATGGGGCAATATTTCAATAGTGATCTCATCAGTTAAGAGACAGCATTCAGGGAAACACAATATTCCTTCTATTAACATTTGAAAAGTTACATTTTAAAGAGTTATAATTAAATACGAAAAAGCGTTATGAAATTAGAAATACCTGTTGTAAAGTATTCCAAGGGCCACACTGAAGAATTTCCAGTGTATTCAAAGGGGGCAGCCTGTCAGCTGGGCATTTCACACGTCTCTTTCTTCCCACGATTTTCTTCTGTTGGTGTTGCTTGAAAATTTCACACCAAGGTGTAAATGATTTTATCCAAGCAAGCCTTTTTTCTTTGATAGTGGATAGCAATGTAGACATTGTTATTGGGCAGGTGATGCTATTTTCATGTTCAGCTCTATTTTCATGGCATTCTTCTAAAATTTCCTTAGTCTTAGCTTTCAGAGAATTTATTTCTTTAGAAACCATGGAGTTTTTTGCCACACAGCCACCAAAGTCTTCATAAGAAGCTTGTTCCCTTAAAATACAGTCTTGCTTGTTTTCTTTGCTCTCTTTCTCTATCACGGCATTAATAGTATTATAAATAGCAATGTTACAGTTGAAAACATTGTCTTTTGGGTTCTGTCCACTTTCTTTGGATTTTAAATCAATTTCTTTTTCTTGTGGTGCTACATTCTCTACTCTATCTTTAACATTTTCTGATTTTAGTGGGAGTGATTTTTGTTTCATTGAAATAATTGAAGTGTTATTCTCTTTGTATAATGATCCATTCTGTTCCTGTAGCTCTTTTTCTATTGTTTGTACCTTTTCCTGATGATTATCTTTGATTATCTTCTGTGGTTCACTGTTTTTCACCTCATTAATTTCTTGGTTATGTCTTAATAGGATTTGGATTTCTGCTCCCACATTTTCATTTAAGGCATGTTCCATGCTTTCCTCTTTGTTTATTTGAGAATTTAATTCTTGCAGCTGAAGCTGTTCTTTCACATTGTGTTTTAGATCAGGTTGTCCCCATTCATTTTCTTGTTTTATGGTTTCATATTTTATTTCTTGTTTGATCAACTGTTCTGAACACTGTTTTTTTGCTAGGTTTTCACCTTTTTCTTCTATTGTAAAATCTGCCAGAATTTCTTGGTTTGATATAGATTCTTTTAATTGTACTTCTATTGATTCTTTGAACACAAGCTGTCTGCCTATATTTTCTCTCTTGTTTGAGTCCTCAAGTAGCCAAAGGGGAATATTTTCCTGCTTCTTTGAATTTTCATCCACTAGTTTTTTGGCTATATTATCCTTATTCCTGGAAATATCTTCAACCGTTAGATGTTTGGTACGACATGATTCCTTCTTTAAAACACCAATTGATACTAATTGTAGGTTTTCATCTTCTCTTAATTTTAATTTTTCCTTGTTTCTTAGTTGTTCACTTTCTTGTCTCAGGATGTTCTTTTTTTGCTCATATTCCTTTTCTCTCCTCTTTCTTTCCTCTTGTTTCTGCTTTTTTCTCTCTTCTTCTATCCTTTGTTCCTCCTCTAATCTTTTTCGTTTTTCTTCCACTTTCTGTCGTATTTTTGCTTCCTTCTCCTTCCACTCTTTCACCTTCCTTTCCCTATCAACTTGTTCTCTTATGATTGGGCTATATTTTTTGTAGGCCACAAATGCTTTATACTTAGCTTGAATTTTGATAGCTGCATTATGCTGCAGTTTTAACAAACGCATTTTTTCTTTTTCCTGTTGGTCTTTAAATCTTGTTCTTTCCTCTTCCATTTGTAAATGTAAGCTTCTAATAAGCTCCTAAAATAAAGAAAGATAATTAGTAGTCAGCACCAAACTGAATGCGTGATATTATTGAAATATCATCTGTAATACAGATTGAAAAACAAATATCAAAACTAAAGTCTTAATGAATATACTATAAATTAATTTAGAGGAACTAAAGCTATTTATTTTAAAAGGTATTTTTTAAACTGTTTAGGGTACTGGATCATGTTGGTAAATTTATGTTCTAATATGTATACTAAAAACCAATATCTGAGAAAAGAGTTTTTAAATTAGATAAAACCTTAAAGATAATTTTAAGAAAAAATGTTTAAACAAAAAAAAACTTTACATAAAAATTAAATACAAGTATTCAAATAAAAAAATATACTCACTCAACTAAAAGACATAGAGTGACTTAACAGCTAAATACCAAAAGAAGAACTTCAAATTAAGTTCCACAAGCAAAATAATAAAATAGAGATTATATGTCCAAGGTAAAGAAGACCAATATAGACACTTTAACATGTGACTGGTGGGAGTTCCAGAATAAAGAACTAGGAAAAACTATAAAGAAAATAAATTATGGAAAAAATATATTTTCTAAACAAACAAATAAAAACAAAAAAAAGACCACATAATAAGAAGCTGAGTTGGCTCGGCGCCTGTGGTTCAATGGGCTAAGGCGCCAGCCATGTACACCTGAGCTGGCGGGTTCGAATCCAGCCCGGGCCCGCCAAACAACAATGACGGCTGCAACCAAAAAATGGCCGGGCGTTGTGGCGGGCGCCTATAGTCCCAGCTACTTGGGAGGCGGAGACAGGAGAGTCGCTTGAGCCCAGGAATTGGAGGTTGCTGTGAGCTGTGATGCCACAGCAC